>CAEGAF010026030.1:0-37141 GCA_903067075.1 Micropoecilia bifurca | reverse complement strand
ACATGCAAACTCCATGCAGAAAGGCCGGGGCTCGAACCCAGAACCTTCTTGTTGCAAGGCAACAGCTCTACCAACTGCGCCACTGTGCAGCCCATTACTGGATCAGTAAAAGATAAATTCCCTCACAAAAGAACATACATTTTTATTTTCTTAAGGAAGCAGAGCTAATTAAGATAAACAAGACCTGAAAGTGGTTCCAGTTTCTCTCGATAGCCAACTTGTTGAAATTGTGGCAAATTTTAAATTTCTTGTGTCGTTCCTTCACAGTCGGCTCAACTTTGCTGAAAACATTGACTATATCTTTAAGAACTGTTCTCAGAGACTATACCTTTTAAGAAGATCTTGAGGTTACCCTCTTGAGTTAAAATGTTAAAACTTAACATTATAACTTGAGTTTGATCTCAACTCAAGTTAAAACAACATTTTAACTCAAGTTTTAGCTTTTCATCTCCTCGGCTGGTTTGGTCACATGAGCTACAGACTAACAGACAATCTTTTAAGAATAATTTGAGTGGCAGGTATAACAGTAAGTAAATAGTGGAGAAACCAAAAACATCTCTGTCTCAACTGTTTGCGGAAAGAACATGGAGACGGCAGGAATATTTCAGCAGAGAGCATCTATCCTGTTTATTTATCAGTTTGACCTCTGACCTCATGAAGGTGTTACTGTTTCCTCTGGCAACATCTATTAGGCATCATTATTGATGGTGCAATAATTATTCTTAACCAAACTAAATAATATTTACCTATAGTATGCTTAGTGTTTTGCTCTATTCACAAATTGTTGATAACCAACCAACCAACCAACCAACCAATCAATCAATCAATCCAATCAATCAATCAGAAACTCCATGCAGAGTGGAGGCAGCAGCAGGTGACCTGTTGACTGGTTGGTTAGAGTCTCATCAGCTTCCTGTCCACCATGTGGGCGGTTTGGACTGACCGGGTTGAAACTCGGTGACTCCAGGTCCAACACTCTCCACGATGCCGGCGCCTTCATGGCCCAGGACTGTGGGGAAGCCGCCTTCGTTCATGCCCTCCAGCAGGTGGTACAGGTCCGTGTGGCACACCGAGGTCGCCACTATCTACGCCAGGAAGTAACCATGACAGGGTAGAGTTAGGGGAAGGAGGCTTTAGCCTTACCAATGACCTTCTGAGGACAAGAAGAGGCGACTTCCACCTTGATGCGGACCTCTCCGGCCTGCGGAGGAGCCACCTCGATCTCCTCCATGGTGACCGGAGTGTTGGGCGCCCAGGACACAGCCGCCCTGCATCTGATGACCTGACAGCCCAACAGAAAAGTCCGTTGTTATGCATCATCACTGAGATGTTGAGCCGTTATCCGACTTCCGCTTTTGGTTTAATAAACGAAAAAATGAGTTTATTTTAGTTTATTTTCATTTTCATTTCAAACGAACTGCCTTAAATACACAATACTCCAGGTGGTTCTGGTTCCTCTCACCTTCCCAGCTGTGGACATTTTTCCTGCAGAGATGATTAATGGATCCCAACCCAAAGAGTTCAGCAGCGAAGGAACCGAGGATCCGTTCAATCTGGGACCGAGCAGGACTTTAACCTGCAGCTGTCATGCAGGGAGGGTCCGGTTCGGTTCGGTTCGGTTCGGTTCGGCTCGGTCCGGGCGGGTCGGTTCGGTCCGGTTCGGTTCGGTTCGGTCCGGTCCGGTTCGGTCCGGGCGGGTCGGTTCGGTCCGGTTCGGTTCGGTTCGGTTCGGTTCGGTTCGGTTCGGTCCGGTTCGGTCCGGTTCGGTTCGGTCTCGGCGGGTCTCACCTTCACACGAGACGCGGCAGCAGAAAAAGGAAGGAAAATGTGGTCCAGTCACATCTGGTGAAAATCAGTGGAGTTTGTTTAAAACCAGAATGAAACGAGAAACAAGATCCGAATCATGAATCGGTCAGATTAAAGCTTTTAGTGAGACTCAGACAGCAGAACGATAATAAAATACATTATAAAGATAATAACCAGATGGACTCTGAGCCGCTGCAGTAAACAGTATCTAACCCTGAGAGGTCAGACTTTCATAACATGGCCTCAGATTATTAAAGTCATAATGTGATTCTTTAAACAAACCATTTAATTTGATCTGCCGGTTGAATCTTTATTTTCTCTCAGTGAGGAACGAAGCCGTTATAAAACAATACATCTTGTTTACATGTGAAGGATTTTAAATGAGTTTTTAGCTCCATCCTTCTCTCCACTGATCATCCACAGNATCCACAGGATTTAATTTACTTTGCTGCTTATCAAGTTTGAGGAAATGTACTTTGGCTTGAGAGAGTAAAATGTCTGTAAATGATTTATTTCTGTCAGGTGAAAGTTTATCTCTGCTTTATGACAGCAGCATGTGGGCCGGCCCAAGGTAGAAGCAAACTTAGTGACTACTGAGCAGCATCTGGAAAAACTTCACAGCTGGAAAGTCATGTTGATAAATTTCTGATTTAAATATAATTTAGATATTTCTGCAGCTGTTGCCAAAGCTGTGGAAATATTGTTACACATTAACAGCAGTTTCAGTATTAAAGTATAACAGAGTATTGAGACAAGACTAAGAAAAAAATATGAGAATTAAGTCATAATCTTATAAGTATAAAATTGTATAATATTCATATTAAGAAAAAGTAGAATAAATTTGTAATGAGTAAAAAGTCAAACAAGAATTAAGTGATAAAATTACAAGAGTAAAGTTTTACGACAGAAAGTCCAAATAATACGAGAGTTTTATGATAATAAAGCCGTAAAAATAAAAGAAAAAGTCATAACAAATAGTGGAACTCAATAATCAAACAAATAAACCAAAATTAAAAGAAGAATGTTTAGTTTTACTGTATCATCGGTTTGACTAAGATCACATTTCATCGTTTAGGATTAATCAGATTTGATAGGTATTTTCCAAACCTACATAAAAGAACAACAGACGTTTATGAATTTTATGGCCAAACCTTTGCAAAAGGAGAAGCTTCATCAAACTGCTCCTCCGAGCCGTTCAGAGCGTTCTGCCTTCTCGCTGCTAGAGCCAGACTTTTATTTGGGAAAACGAGTCAGAAAAGATCAACAGCCAATACAGATGGCAGCTCTATCTAACACACAGGTCATCTAGTCCTTTCCCTTGAGCGCGTTTTCTTCCAAGGGTGGAGGGAACAATCAGTTCTCAGGAACACAGACATTCAACACAGCAATCAAAAAGTTCAAGAAAATCAAGTCACTACCGATTAAAATTAGACTGAATAATAATCTAAGGTAATAATAAAAATGATAACACAAAAAATCCAAAACAAGATTATTATCAGACTGAACTGTTGACATGATTATTATTTCAAAGAATTGATAAAACTAGACAAAACAAGAAATCAGCTTCTAGATATGTTCTGCAAAAGGTCAAACTAGAGCTAGAAACATAGAGTCAGTCCAAGGCAGAATCCAGATCAGCTGTTTATCTTGTAACATCAGCAGGAGGGAACCGTTCCTGGACAGACGTCACTGAGGACAAACGCTGAGCACGGCCCGGACGCTGCGGAGACACAGGAGCATCCAGTCAGGACGGTTTGGCTCCGGTTACCTGGCGTTACTCTGAGCAGGCGGGTCGTACCACCGGCCGTCCCTCATCAGCTCCACGGCCTCGTTGATCTGCTCCAGCCGCAGGTTGTGGGTGATGAACTCGTCCACCATCAGCTTCCTGTCCAGGTAAGCTTGGACCATCTGAGGAACGCCGT
The DNA here is from genome assembly GCA_903067075.1 of Micropoecilia bifurca. Lineage (NCBI taxonomy): Eukaryota > Metazoa > Chordata > Actinopteri > Cyprinodontiformes > Poeciliidae > Micropoecilia > Micropoecilia bifurca. The sequence goes on along the minus strand of CAEGAF010026030.1, from coordinate 33,413 downwards.
CCTTCCCTTTAAACCCTGCAGCAGAGGAAGCATCATCAGGTACCGTCCCTTTAAGAACAGGGCCGTGTCCAAACTGAAACCTACGGGGGGCTGAGCATGACGAAAAATAACCAAAATAAATCTGAAACCACATATTTAGTACATACACCTTTAAAACTCTTCAACAAAATGATTCATTGTTGCTAAGCGCTAAAAATAATTAGAGAAATTCTGCATTAAATTGTTTCTAATGCAGTAGTTTATTAATATGAGTCATTAAAACAGTGATGATGTCATGGCTTCGGGAGCTTCTGATTGGTTAAACAGCTGATGTGAGGAGCGGTTTACCGTTAGCTAATGCTATTGCCAACTCCAGAAACTGCTGGTTCTGATGCTGAGGTCCGTTTCTCACCTCCAAACAGAGTTCCCGTCCATTTCCGTCCAGTCATGAGCTGGATGGGCGGAGCGCTGAAGTTCTGCATGTCCGTCCAGCCAACGATGACGCTGAGCCCCCAGCCGGCGGCGCACGACTCCAAGGCGTTACGCTGCAGGTAAACGCATCAGTCATCAGCCCGGGTCTCGCGGCGGTCCCGTTCCCACGCCGTGAGACCCGGACCCTCACCATGACCTCCACGTTCCCGATGCATTCGAAGGAGAAGTCCACTCCGCCGCCGGTCATCTCCTGCAGCAGCTGCTGGACGGGTCTGCTGTGGTCGTTGGGATTCACCACATCAGTGGCTCCCAACACCTTGGCTTTCTCAAACTTCTCCGGGTTGATGTCGACGCCGATGATCCTGCTGGCTCCCGCCGCCTTGCAGCCCATGACAGCAGCCAGGCCCACGGCTCCCAGGCCGAACACGGCGCAGCTGGAGCCCGTTTCCACCTGGAGGCCATGGATTAAACCGGTGAGGTTTCCCTCTCCAACCTGCGCGGGCTGGACGGCGAGGGTCGGGCTTGGGCACCTTGGCCGTGTTGACGGCGGCTCCGTAGCCGGTGCAGATGGCGCAGCCGATCAGACAGACTCTGTCCAGCGGCGCGGCCGGGTCGATCTTGGCCACTGAAATCTCCTTCACCACGGTGAACTCAGAGAAGCTGCTGGTTCCCATGAACTGCAGCAGCTTCCTGCCCCTGCAGCTGATCCTGGAGCGCTCAAAGCTCCGCTCATCAATTTTTCCGGCCGACCTGAACACAACATATGATCCGTTAGTTGCATATCGATCTATGAACTAATAAAAACACCAATAGGATCTGGAAACGACATGGAGACGAGCGGACACCCGTTGACGCAGAGGTTGGTCTTGGGACTCTTGCAGAGGTGACATTCCCGACACTGAGGCATGAACAGCGGGATCACCGTGTCTCCTGGACCACAAACAGGTCAGATTCAGCAGAGTTAAAGCAGAACCAGGCGGTCCGGCTGGTTCTACTGACCCGGCTGGAACTCTGTGACCCCGGGTCCGATGCTCTCCACCACACCGGCTGCTTCATGGCCAAAAACCGCCGGGAACGCCGTCTGATTCGGACACTTGTAGAGGAAGTACAGATCCGACTGACACACTCCTGTTGCCACGATCTGCAGAAGAAACGACACAATGAAAGTAACGACAGTTAGAGTTTGATAAAAGCTTTGATGGCTCAGATGGTTCTAGCTTTATTATTCACAATTTGCTTCATTTGCTCTGACCTTGATCCGGATCTCCTTCTCCTGAGGTGGCGCCACCTCAACCTCTTCGATCACCAAAGGCTGGTTGAACTCCCAGGCTACTGCTGCCTTGCACCTGATGACCTGCAGACAGTGGAAACCTCTGAACCTCACAGCCGCTAGCAGCAGCAGCAGCTAGCAGCAGCAGCAGCTAGCAGCAGCTAGCAGCAGCAGCAGCTAGCAGCAGCAGCATCAGCAGCTAGCAGCAGCTAGCAGCTAGCAGCAGCAGCAGCAACAGCAGCTAGCAGCAGCAGCAGCTAGCAGCAGCAGCATCAGCAGCTAGCAGCAGCTAGCAGCTAGCAGCAGCAGCAGCTAGCAGCAGCTAGCAGCAGCAGCTAGCAGCAGCAGCAACTAGCAGCAAGCAGCAGCTAGCAGCAGGAGCTAGCAGCATCAGCAGCTAGCAGCAGCAGTAGCTAGCAGCAGCAGCTAGCAGCTGAAGCTCTTTGTATGATCCAAATAAACTAGTTAGTAAACTTTTACTGTTGCAGGAAGCCATGAACTAATTTATTAAATATCTGAGGGTTTCTCTGGGATGATTTCAACACTTTCGTATCCTGTAAATATCCATCCATCTTCCAGCCTTGTTCCATCAGGAGGGCGAGAGGCGGGGTCACCTGGACAGGTCAGTAGTTCATCGCCAGGGTAACACAGAGACAGTCAGGACAAACGATCACACACACACACACACACACACACACACACACACACACACACACACACACACACACACACACACACACACACACACCTAGGGAGAATTTGGAGAGACCAATAAACCTGACAGTCATGTTTTTGGACTGTGGGAGGAAGAATCCACCAAGCATAGGGGGAACATGCTAGCTCCATATTAACTCCATGCTAACTCCATATTAACTCCATGCTAACTCCATATTAACTCCATATTAACTCCATGCTAACTCCATGCTAACTCCATGCTAACTCCATATTAACTCCATGCTAACTCCATGCTAACTCCATATTAACTCCATGCTAACTCCATATTAACTCCATATTAACTCCATGCTAACTCCATATTAACTCCATATTAACTCCATGCTAACTCCATATTAACTCCATGCTAACTCCATATTAACTCCATGCTAACTCCATATTAACTCCACGCGAACTCCATGCTAACTCCATATTAACTACATGCTAACTCCATGCTAACTGCATGATAACTCCATGTTAATGCCATGCAGAAAGCCCCGGGCTGGGAATCGAACTCAGGACCTTCTTGCTGCACGGCAACAGAACTGCCAGCTGCTCCACTGTGCAGCCTCCTGTAACCATGTAACCTAAAAATATAACATTTACTTTTGCTTAGAAAAGAAGGTAAACTCGTGACCCTGACCTTGAATCTTTCCTCATTCTTTATTTTGTTTGCTTTTCTTTTTGTCCTTTTTTAATGTCAGATTTATGATTTCACTAAAAGTCGATGAGTTTGTCTCCCTGTTAACATGAAGGACGCTGCGTCTCTGAAAGCTGCGGCGCTGCGGCTCCTGGGCAGCCATGAAGTTTTTCTTATCATTTTCCTTCATGAAGAACTGAAGAGGCTGCAACAATTTAAACTTTATTCACAAAAAGCAAAGTAAAACTGAACTAATACAACATTTATACATTTTAGTGCAAAATTTAAGGTTTATTAAAGACTCCCCTGAATGGCAGGTTGGCTCATTTGCTACAAAATTAAATAGAAAATCTGCTTTCCAGACATCTAGTGCAGTAACACCAGGCACATCAGATAAGCTCTTACACAACCTGCAGTTTAATGTTGGCTCATCAGAGCAAATATTAACTTTACTGCTGCAGCATTTTAGCTTTTTTGCTTCTGCATTTTGTTGCAAGATTTCTCACGTTGCTTCTTTAAAAAACATTTTAAATGATTTTAAATGTTTTATCCAAACATTTCATTATGTAGCAAAACAGGATAAAAACTTTGACTCAGACCTACAAATACTTACTGAAGAATTTAAAACTAGTTGTCAAAATGACAGTAAATATGGTGAAACATGAGGTCCTGCTTACCTGTCCAGCTGTGGCCATCTGTCCTGCTGAGTGTCGAAATGTCAGCGGCTCTGGTGGAGGCTGGGACTTTGACCTGCTCAGTCAGGCCAGACTGTTTACCTCCGTACATTTTAAACTAAAGATTTAAAGATTTTTGGATAAAGTCCAACTGACCCGGCTGGACCTAAAAATACAACATTTTCTTTTGCTTAAAAAAGAAGGTGCATTAAGAACATCGGCCCAAATAAAGCATGAACGTGTCCAGTGATTATTTGCTTTATGAGACACTTTTTCACTCCAAAACATGAATAGATTCAGGCGCGGAGCAAAAGGGGGAGCTGGGGGGGCGACTTCCCCCGGCCCGGGCCCCCGAGGTGCCAGGGAGGGAGGAATGGTTTCAAGTCACTTTAATGTCTTATTATAGATGGAGAAAGTCGCCCTCTTCTGTTCAGAAAGGTGTATGGAATGTTAACGTTACTGTCCCTCAATGGAATATATAGTAGTCAGTCCCAGTGACTGTTTGACTCACGGTTTAGCTAATGTACTTCCTGGGTAGAAATTAAATGAGAAACGCGGCCCAAGCCGCCTCCCTCCCCCCTCAATAGTCTGACTTTTTCTGCTCGTGAATAAATTGATGGCAGTTGTCACATTTGAAAGCTCTCAAATAAAAGAGCAGAAAACAGTCAGACACCAGGAGAGGAGAGCTGCTGGGATGACCTTTGACCCCATCCAGACGGTGGGAAGCTAAAATAATATCACTTATGTACAACGTCTCCCCTCCATGCATGAAGTTTTATTCACTTTTCACATTCATGCATATTGTCTGCATTTACTATTCTCAGCAAAACGAGATTTAATCTGCAGAATTCAGCTAAAATAGAACAAACCAACTTTATTATGAATCCTTTATTCTGATTCACACACATTTCAAACTGAGACTGTAATCTAAAAGGATTACTCACGGTGGTTCTACTGAGGAGAAACACTCAGCACGGTCCGGATGCTGCAGGATAACAGAAAAAGGTCACAATCAGGAGATTTTCACCCATGAAAATGAATATTTATGGTGTTAAAATGAGCAGGGCTTTGGGTCGTACCATCGGCGGTTCTTCATCGGCTCCACGGCCTCGTTGATCTGCTCCAGCCTCAGGTTGTGGGTGATGAACTCGTCCACCATCAGCTTCCTGTCCAGGTGAGCTTTGACCATCGGAGGAACGCCGTTCTTCCCCTTGATGCCTGAAGGCAGGAACAGTCCAGCAGTCAGCCACAGACTGGAGGATTTTTCTGCTATTTTCCTCTGACAGTCCGGTAAACTCTGCTGGATTGGGAACTAGAACTCCATCATCTGCTCCTCCTGCTGTGGTTCTGAGTCAACCCAGCCTGTTCCCCTCCTGGCCTGTGGGGGCGCTGCACCAAGAACCACTGAAGGAAATGACACAAAAACCTCTGAAGACACCGAGAGCAACTTCCTGCTTCACCAGATGGAAACAAGATGGAGATTTTAGTGTTGGAGGATTTATCTGTAGTCTTTGGCTGAAGACCAGGAGCCATTTCTGCTGCTAGCACTAGGCTAGCATGTTAGCTTTTGTTGGATTTACCCAGAATGCCCTGAGCTGTAGTCTACTTCCTTATTTTGGAGCATCTCTGGTCCGGTTGGTGTTCACATTCAAACCAACCAGAGTTCACTTCAGCCGAACTGAGGTTTAGAGAACCAGAATTACCCCATTTTCTAATCAGTTTGATTATGCATTCAGAGCGTCACCAAACAAACCGGACTTTCTACACAGATGGACTGGAGTTGGACTAAAGTGGACTGGACAGGGCTGGTGGGAACTCGGCCTTTGACTGGTGTGTGGAATACGCCTCACCTCCGAACGGCGCTCCCTTCCGGGTCAGGAGCTGAATCGGTTGAGCGCTGATGTCTCAGACGGTCGTCCAGCCAACGATCACACTGTATCGATGGCCGGTCAGACAGACTGTCGGGTCGATCTTGGCCACTGAAATCTCCTTCACCACGGTTAACTCAGAGAAGCTGCTGGTTCCCAGGAACTGCAGCAGCTTCCTGCCCCTGCAGCTGATCCTGGCATCTTAAAAGCCGTCCACATCTAATCTCCCCAGAATCCTGAGGAGAACATGAATTTATTTCTGCAGCCTGATGAACACATGATGATGCAATGAAGGGAAAAAGAGGAGCTCCGTATGCGCTGACACACATGTTGGTCTTGGGACTCTTGCAGAGGCGGCATTCCCAACCCAGAGGCAGGAACAGCGGGATCAGCATGTCTCCTGGACAATAGACAGTGGCAGAAGATTTAGTCTGTGCTCAACCCAGTCAGGTTTAGCCTGAGGAACCAGGCTGGTTCTACTGACCCGGCTGGAACTCCGTGACCCCGGGTCCGATGCTCTCCACCACACCGGCTGCTTCAGGCCACTGAATCCATCCGTCAATCATCCATCTCCCTTTTTTTCCATGTTTCTGCTCATTTGTCTGATTTCTTGTTGAGTATTTTTTATTTTAAAGCCAGATTTCTTGATGTTTTCCTGGATGCTCGTCTGATAAAACGCTGCCCGTGTTATTGCTTCAGATGTAAACCTCAGCAGACGGGAACAACGGGCTTCCTGTTGTGTATCAGGTCCTCTCTGCCGTTTTAGCCGAAATCTGACTGGTTGTTTATTATCAATCAGCTGCAAAGACTTGTTAACATCAACACGCTACACAAAGACTTATTAGTAGAAGTAGGTAGTATGTAGGTTATAACTACCTCTTCTAAAAGACACAACTCATAAAGATGCTGAAATATAATAAACACTAAGATCTATCTGGACCAGAAAGGGTCTTTCGTTGCTAAGGAAGGGAAACAGGAGAACTGTGGATCATTTGTCTACTGTGTTGTTATTCACTTAATATTCTATGCATCTAAAAAGAAAACTGTGAAAGTGATAAAGGCTTCTGATGCTGCTGCTGGACAAATAGGAGAACTAATGTGGAACAAATTTAGATACGGAAAAATAGCTGAAGAACAAAGAACACATACAACACTCAGGGTAAATGATTTTATTTGCTCCAAATGTTTCATGAGCCCAGATGTAGTCATCATGCAGGACAGATGAACCAGGAACTGCAGCTGAACAAAAGCCAAACGCCCAGCCAGGCTCTGGGGGAACATTTTGAAAGGAGCTTTGACTCAAGGAGAAACTCTCAGGACCGTCCGGATGCTGTGCAGCAAAAAGAGGAGAGATGAGAAGAAAAACTGGAAGGTTTGAACAACGGAAGAGCTTCTGTCTGGTGCTAATTAGAACGTACCACTGGCCATGTTTCATCAGCTCCACGGCTTCATTGACTTTCTCCAGGGTCATTCTGTGAGTGATGAACTCATCCAGCTTCACCTTCCTGTCCAGGTAGGCCTTCACCATCTCAGGAACACCGTCCTTACTCTTGAACCCTGAGGCACATGAAGCAAACATGAAGCAAACTTGAAACTAACAAGATTCAGGAGACGATACAGATTCATTTAACCTGTCAGGGATCCCCTAAGATTCCTGTGACCCCTCCGCGGTCTGGTGGGGTCACATTGACTTGTACTTAGGGGTTTGGATCCCAGACACACATGTCATCTTGGTCTGGACCCGGCAGGTATGCCAGAAGCCTGACTTGAAGCCAGGTCAAGGCCAGGATGGCTTCAGGACTTCTGCTTCAGTGTCACGGCGTCTGCTGAGGTCTTAAAACTCTCAGATCGACTCTTCTGGTCTCACCTCCAAACAGGGTGCCCTTCCATGTTCGGCCTGCGATGAGCTGAATGGGTCGGGCAGCAAAGTCATGCAGATCTGTCCAGCCGACGAGGACGCTGACACCCCAACCTTTCACACAAGACTCCAGGGCACTGCGCTGCACAGAGGAGCAGAGCACGTCACACATCTGGACGCATTTTCTAAGCTTGTACCAGATGATCCTCACCATGACGGTAACATTTCCAACACACTCCAGGGAGAAGTCCACTCCTCCATCAGTCATCTCAGCCAGCACCTGGTTGATGGGTCGGCTGTGATCTTTGGGGTTCACAAACTCAGTGGCACCAAACACCTTGGCTTTCTCAAACTTCTCTGGGTTGATATCAACGGCGATGATCCTTTTGGCTCCTGCAAACTTACAGCCCATGACAGCAGCCAGGCCCACAGCTCCCAGACCGAACACGGCGCAGGTGGAGCCCGTTTCCACCTGCAGGACGACACGCTCACATTAGCTGAATGCATAGTGTCTCCATGTCCACATGGTGCCAAGACTTTCAGGTTCGACCTTAGCAGTGTTGACTGCTGCGCCGAACCCGGTGCAGACCCCACAGCCCAGGAGGCAGACTTTATCCAGAGGGGCAGCCGGGTCGATCTTAGCCACCGCTATCTGGTTAAGAACCGTGAACTCAGAGAAGGTGCTGGTCCCCAAAAACTGCAGCAGCTTCTTCCCCTTGCAGCTCAGTCTGGTTTCTTCTAAAGCCATGACATCATAGCGGTCAGCGGCCCTGAAAACAAAAGTCTGGCTTTAAACTGTAAACATATTGAGGATCTGATGAATTCATGAATAAAGAGATCAACCTACCATCCTTTGACACACTGGTTGGTCTTTGGGCTTTTACAAAAGCGACACTCTCGACACTGGGAGATGAACAGAGGAATGACCTTGTCCCCTGAATATTAGAGAAGTCATTTACATCTACATTATAATGTAGGACGAAGATGAAATGATGTGACACTTTCTTTGGGCCTGTCTCCACACCATCAGTCAGGATCAGAGAGGAAACCAATTGTTCCAGGTCGTTGAAATTTGCCCCTTTAATGTTTGAACTTTGTGAGGAACATTACGGTTTAATGTTTCCAGATGATTTCAGAATTTTATTGGTTTCTGAGGAGAAAATGCAGTGAGAACATGAACTGATCCAGGTTCAAGGTTTTATTTTATTTTGACTAAATGCTAACAGTGGAGTTGGTCAAGTCAATGCCAGCAAGGTGCCCAGGTTGTGAGGGGGCAGCATCACCCTTCCACCACCGTGCTTCACAGCAGGTGCAGATCCTCTGAGTCCGGCTTCCCCCACCTTGGTCTCTACTCCAGTCTCATCTGTCCAGAGGACATTGTCCCAGAAGTCTTGTCCTTCCAGACTTGCGTCCTGCTGCCGTCTCGTTTCCAGAAAGGGTTTTTCCAGGTGGCATTGACTCACAGCGCCAAGAGCAGCAAACAGATCTGAGTTGGGTTTGACTCACCTGGCTGAAATTCAGTGACGCCGGGTCCAACGCTCTCCACTATGCCAGCTCCCTCATGTCCGAGAACCACCGGGAAGCCATCCTTGTGCATCCCCTCAAACAGGTGGTACAGGTCTGTGTGGCAGACGCCTGTGGCCACGATCTGCAAACGGGGAAATTACTCAACTTAATTCATTACTGAACCTGGCAACATTTGTTGTTTGGTGAAGTTGTTAGCCATGTGTGATAGAAAATTTCGTTTTTAGACTTATTTCATTCTTGATGGAACTGATGATACTTTTTACCAGTTATTTACTGATTACATCTGCTGTATTTTGTATTTCTGTAAGATGTGTTTTTCCATTAAATAAGTTTGCAGATAATGTTTAGATGTTCCTACAGCTGTGATAGCAGAAGAGACCTGGAGACATCTTGGGTAAAATGCTTGATCTGGTAATTGTGTGGAATGTAGTTTGTACCCTGTTTGACCTGAACCCATGAACTGACAAAGAAGTGTTAGAAGTTCCTCCTGAAATCCTTATCAGCTCCATCCTGCCATAAAATCATCTCCTCCAAGAGGTGAGAGATGGTTCATGAGGATCAGGGTGTCTCTGGACATCTGGCAGTAAAGATAACATCAGACTTTGTGAGGGTCTTTGTCTTTCTGAGACTATATAACGATGTGATGTGTGTTGATCTGGGCTCTTCTTCTGACTGCGCTCAGTGAGACGGGTCTTCGAACGCTTTTACCTTCGAATAAAGAAACTTAAAGACAAAGATTAATCTTTCTCTTATTATTGAAACAGATTCTCATTCCTTTATAAAATTTCTACAACACATGCTAATGTCAGATCTGAGCAGCTGATGGAGAGACGATGTTCCAGCCATACACACGGCGCCACACGGTTTCTATGGACCAGTAACTGGTGTCCCAGTTAGGGGACACCAGCCCCTAACTGGGATCAGAACATGAGCGACTCCAGGTGGGCCGTTCACATGAGGCGTGAACGTATGAAAGAAAATCATGGCACTTCTATTTTTTTTAAAGATTTTATTGGCTCTATTTATTTGGTAGCCAATTGACAGGAAAGTGGGCAGGAAGACATGCAGCAAAGGTCACCAGGGCCGGGAGCCTCCATACGTGGGCTGTGCTCAACCACATCTACAACCCAGCTGAGGCCCTGAGTCGACCCGGTTTGTTCGATGGAAGTGATTATGGGAAGCCAGCAGTTTGTAGATGAGAAACGTTCAGTTTTTCTTTCTCCTTCTTCAAATGGAAAGTTTCCAGATGGTGGCTGGTGTTTCTCAGCAGCAGGAGCCGAAATGATAAAAACTGGGCTTCTGTCCAGCAGGGAGGTGGAGGGCCCTGGACAGACCAACTAGGCACAGTTATGGTCAAACTAGGACTTAGAAATTAATGACTTCTTTCTCTCATGACAGGCTAAATAACCCAAATTACTGCTGTTAATGTTTGATGGTTTAACTGAGAGCAAACAGCACCGACAGGCTCTCTGCTGACCATCAACCTGACTGTCCTGTGATTGGACTGAGGGAGGAAGCTGGAGTACCTGGGGAGGACAACCCCCTGCAGAAAGAGCCCAAACCTGGATGTGAAGCCAGACGACAGGATGTGGTCTGAATAGTGGGGTCATGTTTGTGGCTGACTCACCTTGATGCGAACCTCGTTGGCCTGAGGAGGCGCCACCTCTATCTCCTCGATGACCAGGGGCTTGTTGGGCTCCCAGGCCACCGCCGCCTTGCACCTGATGACCTAAAGCAGGACGGACATCAGCTGGAATTGCTGCTTCTGCTCTTAAATTGTGTCTCAGGAAGGTTCCTGACAAACTGGAACCCAAAGACTTTCAGGTTAAAATTCAAGTCTCTGTGGAGTTTGAGCAGTTAATGTTCAAATCTCACTTTCAGGGAGAATAAAACCATTTCTGAGAAAAGCAGAAATGAGAAAGCTGATCAAAGTTCGTGTTTTCCATAGTAAACACGTTTAGACAATTTAGTTACATTTTATTCTGTCATCAGAGTAACAACCAGAGAAAATGAATATTTTCCTTGTGGATTTTTGATCCCAGATGCCATTTTTCCTACTTTTCCCCCTTTCTGGCCTCTGGCTGCTCTACGCCTGCCAATATCTGCAGTTACATAAAACTGTCAGGATAATTTGAAACCAAGTCAAAATACCTCAAACCACAGATGAGTTTCATTGTTTTCTTTTCTCAGCAAATCAGGAAAAACATTAAGATTTAAATCCTTCAGCGGTTTTATGGAAATTTGTCGACTTCGGTCGCCGATCCTGATTTTGCTTAAATGCCAACCATAAGTTTAACCAACACATGAAACAACTGCAGATGCATGTAGAGGTGCTGTGAAAGTGAAACGTTAACCTACCTTACCAGCTGTAGCCATTTCTAGAGTGAAACCGCCAGGAGGTTTGCACCAGCTGCTGGGGGACCAAACAAAGTCTGGTTGAAATCTTGCAGCTGAAGCTGAAGTTATGCAACTGTGCAGATGGGGGGAGGTTCCCTGGATGGCTGTCAACATATCGAATCTTTAATCCACCACTTATATAAAAGATGAGAGAAATAAAGCATCATTTATCATTTTGGTACGATGTGCTGCATTCCAACTGCTTCTCTCTCCACCTGTTCACCTTTAACCCCACATCACTTTTACTATGGAAGAGTTTAAAACTACTGAGGTAACATTTTAACTTGTTTGATCCAGACTGATGAGAATCTCTTTCTACTTTAGCCTGAAATTTTCCTGATTTTAACACAAAAAATACTGACTTTGTTTCCATCCAGTTATCCAGTAGATTCTGATCAAACTTTTAAAATGATGCAAAAAGGAAACAAAGAGAAAAGGACAATGTGAATGTGTTTCTATGTTTGTGCCCTTGGTCCGGAACAAGCAGCTTATCCAACACTGTCTCCATCTCCTCTTTGGTTCATGAACTCTTTGGTCAAAAACGCCTCAAGTGAGCGTAAAAACTTGAGTTTACATCCATATGTTCCAATGCAATACTTGAAAAATGTGCATAAAAAGGTTAATAGAAACATGACTGAGTGAGAGTGGACATTAAATGTGAATATTTAGAGAATGTGTCGTCAGTGTGGGCCCCATACGGGTTCGATTCAGCTGGTGGGTCTTCATGTATTTCTCAACCTGACAGGTTTTACCCAGAGGCTCCTGCAGAAAAGCCCATCTGGGCCCCATATGTGGAGTCTGTGGCGGGTTAGCATTAGCATTAGCACGGCTTCCTGCCATAGTCCACAAACTCGACTGTTAGGTTGGTTGGTTGCTGTAAACGTCCTGTAGGGACGAACGGCTGCCGGTGACGGAGTCCAGCCCAACGCAGGCCGACAACACGATGCATTCAGGGCAAGTCTAGAAAGTTTCTGGTCAGGTAAAGTATTTCTGGTTTTTCAATCGTCATCTTTGAGCAGCTCAGGGACTGTTTGTGTGGATGAGGACGTACTTGGCGTACTTACAGTTAAACTGTCCAACGTGCTGTGATCTCATGAAACTGTTTCCACTGTTGTCACAGATCAACGTTGAGAATATCGCAGCAGAACAGTTGTAATAAAAAGGCTGCAGGCATCTCCAGATGTGTATTGTTTTAATGATGGCAGCTCATATATGAACAGTGACTCTGGTGGAGCGTCTGAGAGGATGAAATGCAAGGCGGTCAACAGAAACACGTCCAGCGCTCAACTTCTGGTGAAGACCAGAAATAAACATGGTCAACATTTTCCACATCTGCAAAAAAATGACGTCAAGGCACTAAAGTCCATCAGAGAACATCTGGATCAGAACCGAGACGGAGGAAACCAGATGCAGGAAATCAGCACCAACACCAGAGGCCGACAGTCCAGCACAGTGGTGGAGGGATGATGGTTTGGGCTCGTTTGAACCCCAGCAGCCTCGGCTCGTCCGCATCACCTTCAGCGTTTCTCTGAAGCTGCAGGTCTGGACATTAAGGGCAGGAAAGAATCCGTCCAACTGGACAAACATGTCAAAACCTGGAACATAAAAGATTCCTGAAATACAACCTCCTGCTCAACTCTGCCTCCTAGTGGCCCTTTGTGGTCCTGCGTCCTCCAACATCATAATCTGACATAATGTTCTGCTCTTGGTGTCTGAAGCTGTTTTATGATCTGGGAAAGGCCAGATCAGCTTGCTGGAATGTAGTCAGTAAACCCCAAAAACTGAAACTTTGCTTTTCACCAGCAGGTTCTGATCTGATGCTGTTTTTATGATACAAGTATCTTCATCCTTCCTCAGAACGATGTGACTTTAGACCAACCAGATGACAGGAGATATGAACATGAGCAAAACAAAGCAACAGGAAACCATTTTGTTGGTCAAAAACATCACATTTTACAGACAGATGAAAAAGCTCAGCTGGAAAACATGAAGAGCTGTCAGCTGAAGGGACCATCAGTGGTGGTTAAACGATAATATGATTGGTTTCTGTAACGTGAAGCGGCACCTGCCTCACAGAGTCTCATTAAAACACAGAGTGAGAAGAAGAGGCGCTTCTTTCAAGCATGCTGCAGCTTTAAGGCGAAGTGCAGTTAGAGGCCAGGATGTGTGGCTGGGGGTTTGTCGTGAGCCACGGACCAAAGGGACTTGTGCAACATCTCCATCCTCATGGAAGACTTGTGATGCATCTCGACCTGTGACCTCCTGTTAGTCATCGATGTCCTCGTAGACGCCGTCATCGAAGGGTCGCGCCCCAGACGGCTGGATCCTGTGACGCGAATACTTGAGCTGAAGAAGGTCACTGACCTCGCTGATGGCACTCAGCGCCTGTGGAGACATTTATGACCAAACGTTTCAGCTTTCAGCCCAAAACAGCGAAGCATCAAACAGAAACATGCTGCTATGACGGCAGTCAGGAAATGGAACCGCCTTAAACATCAGCTGCTGTTCTTCAGTCTGAGACTAATGTTTACATTAGTATTGAAATAGTCTGGATTAACCGTCATCGTCGTCACAGAGGAACCAACAGGAAGCTACGGTCAGTTTCCCTCTCTGGATCTGAGCAGGAAAACGTTGTGTTTCCCAGTCAGTCTGAACTTCACCAGAAAGCATCTGTCGTTCACACGACCCGCATCCTGTGGCTCGGCAGTCGGGCCAAAATTCACACTACTGCATAACCAGTGGAGGATGCTTTCTTGTTGCAGAAGAAGTGTCCTTCCACAGCTTAACTTTCCACAGCTCTCTGAGTAGTGAGCCTCTGTAGCAATGACTTCCAGGCAAAACCACAACATTCCTGTTTGGTCTGGTCTGATTCCTCACTTTAACTTTCTTTGGCAACAGGAAAAATGTCCATCCAGCATGAAGATAAAACTCATCCCACAATCAGCCAAAACAATAAAGACATGAAACGTCGACCCCTCCCACCGCCTGCAGCCTCTCCAGCAGCCGACCTCTCCAGGTGAAGGTCAACACATTTCTGCTATCAGCAGGTGGAGACGCGTGAGGATATAAGGGTCACGTATCCGTGTGGATCAAGACAACGAAGAGCTCGGCAGAGGAAGGCGAAGCCGCTCTTCCTCTTCACCCCGTTTTGCTCTGTTGTTTTCACAAGGGAAGAAGAATCGGGTTTGACATCGGTTTACATGTTCCGGCTTTTCTGATCCGTCTGAATGGATGGATCTGACCTGATCCACAGGATTTGACTGAACCTGTGTGACATCTCAGCATGAGAGGTGATGAGAAGCTGGACTCTGTGGAACCTGGAAGTTTAAATTCAGCAGGAATGAGGATTTGCTCAGAACCTGGACTGTTTGGAGGAATGGATCGAGCTCTGCCGCTGCGCCTGCTGCGCCTGCTGCGCCTCTGCGCCTACTGCGCCTGCTGCGCCTGCTGCGCCTGCTGCGCCTACTGCGCCTGCTGCGCCTACTGCGCCTGCTGCGCCTGCTGCGCCTACTGCGCCTGCTGCGCCTACTGCATCTGCTGCGCCTGCTGCGCCTACTGCGCCTGCTGCGCCTACTGCGCCTACTGCGCCTGCTGCGCCTACTGCGCCTGCTATGCCTGCTGCGCCTACTGCGCCTGTTGCGCCTGTTGCGCCTGCTGCTCTGACGCTGCGCCTGCTACGCCTGCTGCGGCGCCTGCTGCGCCTGCTGCGCCTGCTGCGGTGCCTGCTGCGGCGCCCGCGACTCGATGATGGGCGTGGCCGGGAAGCCCACCACCACCACGCCGATGTTTCCGCTCAGCATCCCGCGGCCGAACGCACTGATGGGACACACAGGAGGGAAACGTCAGCGGCCTGAGGTCAAAGGTCAACAGCTGCAGCCTCACCCCATCTTGGCGGGCATGTAGAGCATCATGGGAACGACGGGCGAGTCATTGTTCCCGTAGATGATGAAGCCCATTTCCCGAAGTCTCTGTCGGAAGTAGGCGGTGTTCTCAGCCAGCTGCCGGATCCGGTCAGAACCTGGACCAGAACAGACAAGAGCAGCTTACAGTCTGCAGAAAGAAAACACACCCGGGTCATTTCCTTAACAGAGACGTCTGGTAGAAAGTAAGTACACCCTGTGACTCCCTTCACCTTGCTGGTCCAGGTGGTTCTGTTCATGCAGGCTCCAGGTCAAAGGTCAGAGCACATCGGACCGATGTCACTTAAATCACTTCTTAAGACTCACTTCTTTGCCCTGACCTTTGACCCCATGGGAAATGCTAATCTTAGTTTGGGGTTATTTTATTTTCATATTCTATGTTGTGTCTTTATTTGTAAACAAAAAAAAAGCTAAAGCTCCAAATATGTTTTCTTACCAGTGAAAAAGTGTCAGATTGTCACGGTGAAAGCTGGGCTCGTCATTCAGACGCCTGATTTCAATGCATGTCATTCACATACATCTGCAAAACGTGGACAAGCGTCACTAAACTTGTTGCTCTTTCTTCAAAGGTCACCAGATCCGTCACTCGTCGATGATTTGAAACAAAAACCGTTGCTAGAATAGTTGCTAAATAAAGCAACAAAGTAGAAATATTAGAAACAATGTCTTCCTGACCACAGGCCTGCACTCATACACACACCTGGCTCCGCCCCCCAGGGCCCCCTGGTGAACCTGGATCTGGACTGGACCTGGACCTGGACTGGACCTGGAACATTGAGATGCTCCAGCTGCTCCACATCCAGGACAAGAATAACGAGTAGCAGTAAAATTATGGGATGAGAAGGAAAACCCGTCTGAGGACAGAATCAGCAGGCGACCCAATAGGTGAGAAAAAGATGTGAAGTAAAGCTGGTTCCTCATTTTACTGCGCTGCACTGACACCTGGTGGCCACTAGTGAGACTGCAGGAGGTGATTGTGTAAGAAAAACATTCTTAATTACTTTATTTCTTTAATTTATGAGCTCTGACAGCGCCGAAAATTATTAGTGTGATAAAATATTTGTAGCACTATTATTGTAATAATATTATAATAATAAGTGTAGTATTATTACAATTATTCACGTTAGAAAACAAACATTCATCAGACTGAAAGGAAGGATATGATATAAAGACATTAATGGGATAGAAGCATAAATGAAGCGAACCCATCGTCGTTCCGTCTTCTCCCATAATGCACTTCATAGAAGCGATGATTTGCTCCACCACAGGAGGAGACATGGAGGTGGCGTAAACGGCGCTGTGGGAGTGGCAGCGCAGGTAGTCGATGAGCTCCTGCAGCACAAACCAAGCAGCTTTAACCGGACCCAGTCCTGCTCAGACGGGCCAGCAGGGCGCCGGTCTCCTGCAGAACCTCACCGGTTTTGGGTTAGACGGGCCGATCGCTCGCTGAGCCAAACTGGGTTATATCTCAGAGTTATTTACTGAATCCTCCTTCGCCTTCAGCTGGTTTGACTGAAAGGGTACAGCCAAAATTAACTGCAATAATTATTTAGCCTGGATGGTTATTTTTAACTCTTATTAATTTATAAATATCACAACTTTAAACTACTTAATTAGCAAGTTAACTATTTATTTCACAAACTAAATGTTTAGTTTGTAATATGAGGTAAATATTTAGCTCTGAGCTAAACATTAAATATCCAGTTTGTCGCTCACCCAGGTCCTCCTGGCTTTAAGGTGGCGGTGCGTCCAGAGCTGTCCAGGTCACTGGTCAGAAACACGCTGACTGCAGAACTAAACCACTCACTCAAAGGTCCAGTTGTAGTCGTGGGACACCCGGTCCACCAGGTCCACCAGGTCCACCAGGTCCATCTTGGCTCCTGGGACGCTGCAGACGGGCCTGTTCCAGTTGTCCCTTATCCTCATGTAGAGGTTCCTGGTGTAAAAGTTCTCAAAGTCCTGGTAGAGCGGCACAAAGTCCTGAAGAAGGGAAGGAGATGGAGCAGGAGTTGGAGGACGAGAAGGAATTTTATCCCAAAGCTTCCAGGTCCAGATAGGACCTGGAAGCTAGTCGGTCGGTTTTTGAGGAGTTCCAAACATCCCCAGAGTTTTGTTATGTGAAAAATGTATTCAAATGTAATTAAAATGAAACATCACACAGTCATCCTGTGATGGAACATGAGACAGAAATAAGGAGCATTTCAGTTTATCTCAAACGACTCAGTAGCAGCAGAAATGCTGTTTTCAGTAACACTTTATTTGAAGGGATGTGAATGAGACTGACATGACATCTGTCATAAACATGAAGAAGTCCTTATGAATGTTTATGATTGTTGTCATTAAGTGTCATTCGGGAAATTATGACACTTTTAATGCAAAGTTGCTCTAAAAGTTGCATTGAAAGTCCATTAAAAGTGCCAACTTTGCATGATTTTGTAAGTAATGACAATTTAATGCAAAATTGGCATTTTTAATCATTTCTGATTATAACATTTTACTGTCTGAGTGTAAAAGCAACTTACTGCTGAAGCCTAATAGTTCACATTAGGAGCAGAGGCGACGTCACACTGTGTCAGAGCGCAGTCGGGTTCCTCAGACTGCGCATGATCAAACGGTCACCCAAAGCGACACAGATGCTGTAACGTGTCCAGCGTCTTGCGGTCGGTCCTCATGCCGGGATCCTCAGGCAGAGCTGCTCTGCAGAAGCTCCTATCCAGGTAAAGGTTGGCGAGGCGCACAGTGACACGCAGGAGGCCCGCGCACCTTTGTCGCGCCCCATCATGAGTCAACTATAGACCTGGCTCAACTATACAGTCGACCGGACCAAAGATTAGATTTAAGCATTTGAAATGGACATACCATGTGTTTAAATCCTTCATTTCCGCATTTAAATCCCTCGGTTGTTGGCCAGAGGTCCGTCTGAGAGCAACTTGTCCCTATAGATGCCGATGAGGCGATGAGTCCATTGGTTTCATTGCAAACGACGCAATGAAGCACAAAGAAATAAATAAATGCTGGAGGTGACACTCCGAGAAGCAACAGATAAGTTCATTTTACACGATTCGTCCCCTTTAAACCGGCTGGACAACAGAAACCAATGACTGAGTTATTACTTGAAGTTAATTACGATTCATTTTTATCTATGAGATTGATTTGGGGCATAAAAAACAGCCTTGAATTGAATTTTACTAATTAACGTCTAATTATATTCACTTACAGGTTTTCTTTGCTGATCCCAGTGTGAACAGGTGTGGAAGCCCAGATTCGGATTCGGCACCGACAGGATGCACTAAACAGAACCAGATCTCACTAAACAGAACCGGGTCGATCTGCCGAAAGAGGAGGAGAGGGACCAAGAACCTCCTAGATGAAATCGTCAGAATCAAATTCAGACATGGTAGCAGAAAATGAATGGTCAAAGCTTGAAGAATTAAAGGGTGGCTTTACTCTTAAATATATAATTAATAGGAAATAACACTCTGAGACAAAGTTTCACTGCTTAGGCTAAAGACGAGCCAGAGATTTATTATACTCCACGGAATTGCAGTTTCTTCATATTCAAAAATCTTATAGTCTTCACAAAAGAAAATCTCCCCCTAAGCCTTACAACAGCTACCTATATACCTCTCAGGTCTTCCCTCGATGCATGTTGGAAAGTTTCAACCAATGGCGAAAGGCGCTGTTTTTGCCAGCAGATCCTTGGCATGTTTTCCACTGTGTGTGTTGGACGACCTTTAATATACTTTTGGAAATCCAAACAAAGACATAAGACTCCAAGATTTCAACAGACCTCATCATCTGCTCCTTCCAAATAGACTAATTTGTCTGAAATTGTTGATGCTATCGTGTCCAGACAGCATTCCTTCCAAAAACTTGCTTTTGGACTTTTATAAGTTGTGTGGTACTTATCTTTGGAGATGGATCTTGTGTTGTGAACAGTTGTCTCTGAGTCATTGTCTGTCCCCCCTGGAGGTTGACTTTGAGTCCATTCTCTGTCACTCTGGTTCATCGTGGTCGGTTTGTCCCATGGTGTCAGCTGCAGGTTGTGAAAGTTTGTCTCCGCTGTCGCTGCAGCTCGGTTCACCACTTCTGTCAACATCCACAGTTGGACAGTTATCAGTATCAGTATTATCGCTGTGAGGCTTCTGCTCATCTTCCTTGTAAGACTCAAGTTTCGCTTTGTCTTTATGCACTTCAGTGCAATGACTCAAATGATGCCAAGTGGTACTTCCTTCCACTTGGACAGCTGTTGGGGTTGCTCTCTTGACTTCATATAGTCCTTCCTAATGGGCCTCATGCCATCTGCGTCTGTACACCTTGATGTACACCAAATTGCCAGGTTTCACCAGTGGTTCCCACACCGTCGACTCTGGACTTCTGGATTTTTCCTGCAAATAACTCTATGCATAGAAGTTAGTTGTTTAAAATAGTCTTTCAAGTCAGTTTGCAACTGTTCAAGGGGAGGTCCTTTAAAAGGTAACCTCTATTGCAGCACAGGCATAGGCCTGCAAGTCAGGATTTCATGCAGCGTTAAATGCATGCTTCTACGCATTTGCAGGCAGTAACTCATTAGTTCTAGTGCCAAAGCATCTACCCAGTTGAGTTTAGTTGATGCACAAATTTTCCGAAGCTTTGCTTTCAATGTGGCATTGTTTCAGTCCACCATTCCCTGACTCTGGGGGTGGTAGACTGCGCCAAAATGTTTGATCTGTAGCTTCTGGAAAATGCTTTTAACAACATTCTGTACAAAAGCTGAGCCATTGTCTGAACTGATTTCAGATGGAATTCCAAATCTTGGAATTACTTCTCTTGTCAAAAATTTGATAACTGTGTCTGCTCCTAAGGTTCTTGATGGTACTGTTTCGACCCATCAACTGAAACGATCAATTATCACCAACATGTATCTTTTACCTTGAACTGGTTTGAGCATGTCGACATAATCTATCACTAGGTGTTTCAAAGGCCCATCTGGGATTGGAATGTGTCCAATACCTGGTTTTATGCCTTTCCAAGCATTGTTTTCAGCACATATTTCACACTGACTTAAAATTTTGTCCACCATGTCTTGCATGTATGGAGACCAGAAAGCTTGTTTTTTCAATTTTTCCATAACCTTTCCTCGGGCACAGTGGTCTAAGCTGTGGGCTTCTGAGACCAGTAATGTTAATAATGCTACAGGTGCTATTAGTAGGCCTTGGTGTGACCTCCATAAACCATTTTCACTCATTGTAGCACCTCTGCGTGCCCAAAGATCACGTTCACTGCGACTTGCTTGTTGTTGCATCAAAATGACATATTCCAGTGTTACGGCTGGTTCTAAGGCTATTACTGGTGCCAAGATAGCCATTTGGCTCCTTGACGCCATTTTTGCCAATTAATCTGCCATGTTGTTACTTCTTACAACGATGTCATTGCCTTTGCGATGTACTTGACACTTGATCACTGCCAGCTTCGAAGGAAGCATCATGGCAGCAATCAATTCTTTCAATTGTGCTTCGTGTTGCACTGGGGTTCCATCTGTACCACACATAACATTGTTTGTAAATAAAAACTTTCATGCCAAAGATCTTGGACCAATGATGAAAATCGTGACACAAATTAAATGGGAACAAAAAGAAAGCCCTTTAAATTTCCAATCAAAAGATGCAACAATGATTAAAATAATAAACAAAACTACTGTGACAGCAAAACCACAGGTGGTAACAGTGCCAGTTGATGGCACAAAATAAACAAAAGGAAAAGATGAGTCGGATGGAAATCCATTAATGCAGGACATGTGTTGCATAATTTGGATTTACACAAGTGTAAGCTGCTCCTGTATCGACCAACATTGAAGTTTCTCTGCTTTCAATTTGAATTTTTAATGCTGGTTCACCATCAGCACGTGTAGTTAGAATTGGGTACGACCTTCTCCCCTAGGGCCCTCTGGGCATCTCTAGAATCCAAAGTTTGGTGGGTTGTGTTGAGCTTGGGGAATTTCTTTTAACTTGTGGATCATATTGGACTTCTTGAGGATCGTATGGAGTTCCCTGTTGATTATATGGAACTGTTTGGTGATTGTATGGGGCTGTCGGTGGACCTGGTCTGGCTCTTCCATGCAGCCGTCTCTGGAATGAGTTGTCACCATTTTGGCACTGGTCAGCACGATATCCAAAGCAACCACATGTCCAGCATGCTCCGGATGCTCTGGGCGGACCGCCTCGTCCCTTGTTAGGCCATGAAGGGCTTTTTTGCTGTCTTTCTCAAGGCCCAAATGGACGAGAGTTCCATGGTTGTGAATAAATATTCACCACTGGTTGGGAAGGCTGAGTCATCTGGAGTATACATGTGTGGCGCTGAACTCACTGTGTTAGGAAGGTTGGCTACATTTGGGGTGGAATGTTGGTCCCCCCTAACCACTGCAGCTTGGGTTTTAGTTTTATTTTTTCCTTGAAGTTCTCCCAGCTGTAACTGAGCCAATTTTCTTAGAATGTTTTTGTCTTGGTCAGTGAGTTTTTGTTAATCTTTTCTGTATTTTTCTATTGCGTGTATCACATGATCACAAAATGCCTTGTGTGGTATAGACATCAGAGCTACCACCTCTTCGAGTTTGAGCCGCACTGGCTCTGGCATCACATCCACCATTGACTTCCGAAACACACCTGCAATCATTGGGTACTCGTCAATGTCAAACTCTATTTCCTTGTTCCACCTTCTCAACTTCCTGGTGACATAGGATGCTGGATTATTGGAGTCACCAATTGGTTCTGCTTTCAGGATCTTAGGGTCCACTTTGTTTGGAAATTCTGCCCTCAAGGCTGCCCAGATCATTGTCCGGCATGCATTTAGTTCAATTTCATCTGCTCTTTCTTGTAGCATACAGGGATGATCCTTCAAAATGTTCTGCATGGTTGGAATTCCAAGAATTTTTGCAAGAATGGCTTTGATGTCTCCAAGTGCCAAGATTTTGCCAACTGTCTCTTCTTCAAGTGCTCTTATTCCTCTTCCTGCACCATTATGAATATCTGGCAGCAACAAGACTAACCCTACCAGATCCATCGAGGCAAATGGCAAATATTGAGTGGCATCTCCTTTTAATATAATTGGTAATTGTTTTGAGGGGTCATAATAATCAGGTTTGCGTTGTCATATCTGGATCTCTAATCGTATTCTTTTTGGTTTTGGGCTTTTTGTTGTTTTTTAACTGGAATGCTTGTACATGGACCAACCATTGCTCCGTCTTCATCATTGTCACATCCTGGCTCCTTTTCAGATAACTGTATAAGGCCTTCATCAATTTCCTGTCCTCTATTTCCTGTATCTGTGTTTGGTTTGATTTACGTTCTATATCAAGGACTTCTGGCCCAAATTTTAACCAATAAGTGTCTCTGATTCTGCGTCTTTTCACATGACCTGCGTAGCCGTCAAAAAATATATTATTACTTTGCGCATAGCAGTCGAGCATTTTAATACCTCCAACTGTCCGTGTTGTAGAGCATCCAACACCAGAGGTTTGACTTCTGTATTTGACTGGTGGTAATGATGTGTCGTATCTGCCAGCTGGCTTATAGCCATCCGTATTTGCATATGGCATCGTTGGTTCCAAGCTTTTTGAGTGTTTATTATTTGTGCAACTGTCTGTAGCGCCTGTGCTCGTCTGTGGTGCACCTCTGGATGGAGCTGGTGTTTGAATCACTGTTAACAATGGTGTGTGGCCTGAAGAGGATCTATCTGGTCTGAGATGTTCAGAACTCCTGTCAGGGCTGGGTACAACCCAGCAGGGTTAATTTGATCATCGTCAGATTTTTCATATTTTTTAGCTCAACAAGCTGCTGCTTTAAGTTTTTTCTGCATTTTTCACCTTCTTCCTTGAATAGCTGTAAAATGTTTAATTCTAGTTCTCTTTGGGCTTGTCTTTTCTTTCCTTTGTTTTTTGGTTTGTAGTCTACAATTCGAGTTTCCATCTGTTCACAATGAGATAAGTCAAAGCTCCCATTTTCCGGCCATGGACATTGAAGTCCGTTTGTCTGTTTGTGCCATTTCTTCAAAATTTTTTGGAATTTGAGAAGCATATTCTGGGTTTTTTTGAACCAATAATGACAATAGGTAGGTTGCTCATCTTGTTTATTTAGCAGTTGTCTCACTATTAAAATTCTGTTTAAGTTTTTTTCTGTCTTCTCCAGTTTTGTTTCCATCAACTTTTAAATTTAATTCAAAATTATTAAAAAATAAGTTGATTATTTTAGTTAGTTGTACTTATTATATTTGTTCCTTGCAGTATTATTGCATAGTTGTTAAATATTGAGTACATTAAATGTTCTTCAATACATATAAAAGTTTATCAAGTTTTTTTTCTTAACAGTTATTCAACTCTATTTACAGTAAAATATACATTTAAGAAATGTTAAATATAGTTCAGTGTCACAGAAACAATGATTATTTGCATAAAAGTCTGTATTATTTAA
This sequence comes from Micropoecilia bifurca, assembly GCA_903067075.1. Lineage (NCBI taxonomy): Eukaryota > Metazoa > Chordata > Actinopteri > Cyprinodontiformes > Poeciliidae > Micropoecilia > Micropoecilia bifurca. The sequence continues at coordinate 9,693 of CAEGAF010026030.1, read as the reverse complement.
GTTAATTCAAAGCCTTAGGCTTAAAAACCTCTTCAGCGATATGAGCAGAGGAGAAAAAAAAGGAAAAAAATTCAGTCCGCTGCAAAACCGAAATGAGCAAAGGTGGGGGGCAACTGTACGTGATAGGAAATGGGCTGTCCTAACTCTTATGGACTTCAACTGCTGTTATGAACTACAAGTGGGTGTTAACAAAGGATGGTCTCAAATCTCACAGGATCTGGGACTGAATACGGAGAGAGGAAGAAAGAGAGAGACAGAGGGCCGGAAAGAGAAGGCATGGAGGAGAGAGAGAGATAGAAGGACGAGAGAGATAGAGTAAAGGAAGGGCAGGGACAAGAGAGAGTGAGAGAGAAAGGTTCTTGTGTGTTTCTGGGAAATCAGCCAAGAACTCTTTTCTCTTTCTCTCAGAGAAAAAGATGTGCGCACATAAAATTACAAGTTACAAACAGTGTAAAAACAATTGAGGTCAAAATGAAAACCACATCTTAACTCTAATGCTTAACGCCACTCCGAAAGCAGTCAGTTACTCAATAGGCCAAGAACATGCACAACATGCACATTTCAGAATTTTACAGTATATACAGGAAGATTTACAGGCATGCCATCAACTACTTGCACAACAGACAACACACATTCCCAATTATTCAGCATTCATTCAGCAACAATCATCATTCGCATTTCTACTCCACATTATACTTTCCTTACTCTTTACTCCCCGGGGTTTGTTACTATATTGACTAATATATTTATTATAAAGATATAAAATGTAGTTGGCTATGAATTTAATTAGCCACTGTCCAACTTTAATGTGTATACACAATTAATTGTATTAGGACTTCAATTATTCCAGCCAAAGCTGACAGAAACAACTTAAAACCTCCTCACCAGAATCACAGACAAAAAATTAAAGAATTACTGCAGTTCAACTCACAAGTACTCTGTAAAACTCTATTAAACTTCTCATTTCTCATTTTTCATTTTTTCAACCTCACGCCTACTCACTTTAACGGGAGGAAAAAACACACACTCCTCTGCTACGAAAAGCTCACCGTCTCCCTCTCCCGAGAGACTTTATGGCTTCACACATCAGAGTAAACGTCCCTCCAGCCTCTTTATTTGTATAGTGCTTTCACAGAGATCCCAATCTCTCTTCGTGGTTCAGCTGGTTTTAAAAGTTAAGATTGTTGGCCTTCTGCCAAATGTAACAAATCGTGATGTTATTAGTCAGCTCAATGAAAGTGAATGTTCAGCAGAACTACTCCAGATTGGCTGATATATGGTAATTTATAAATGGAAAAATTTCTCTGTTACCCTCACCAAAATGGGTGAGACCCGACTGAAAAAGTGTTTATTTTTCGACCTGTTTATTTCCAGAATTCATGAGATACCTACGAGTCTCAGATTTTTGGCAGCTTGTTCTTTGCGCAAAGAACAAAACCCTGTCTATGGCAAAGCAGAAAAACTTAATCACACGTAAGCACTTCAGACCGGAAGGACAGGAAACCATTCTGTTTAAAAAAATAAAAGAGATAAAACTTTACCTCTTGTGTGTGTGGGCCCATGGCTTCCTGTCTGCAGTCAGGCTGAAGCGAGTCACCCTCCTTCTCCTGTTTGTTCAATTGTTAGATCAAACGTCCAGGGTCACCATTTGCATTGAAGAATTAAAGGGTGGCTTTACTCTTAAAATATAATTAATAGGAAATAACACTCAGACATAGTTTTCACTGCTTAGGCCAAGACGAGCCGGAGATTTATTACACTCCACGGAATTGCAGTTTCTTCATACTCAAAAATCTTATAGTTTTCACAAAAAAAAATCTCCCCCGAAGTCTTACAACAGCTACCCATATACTTCTCAGGTCTTCCTTCGATGCATGTTGGAAAGTTTCAACCAATGGCGAAAAGGCGCCGTTTTTGCCATTCTTAATGTTTTTGACATTGACACTCGTGGACTCTGTTTATTAATCAGGAAACCTCTGAGTTTAGTTTAGCTCTCTGCATTTTATTTAGAGATATGAGGGGGTAAAAAACATCTTCATGCTACACTAGTATTATTTCCACCCTTTTCAAGATGCCCGAGTTTGTGTTTACAATATGACAAAAATGTCATGATGTGATATAGTTGGCGATGAGGAAGATGCAGATGAGCCCAGGTTGACATAATAAGAAGATGATTTAATGATGAATACAGGAAACAAACTCAAAGTCACAGGCAGTACAGGGAGCAGACAGACAGGCACATGTATGACGAGGATCCGACAAGGAACACAGACAACAGGTGGAACTAAATATGCAGGGAGAGTAATGACATTAACAAGACACAGCTGGGATCAATCAGGACAGAATAGCACAAAGACTCACAGGGGAACAGAACTAAACACAGAAAAAATATCAAAAATAAACGCACTGAAAACACAGATCACCACTGTACCCCCGACCTCTCAATGGTGGCTACCAGATGCCCAAAATGTCCACCAAACGAAAAACCAAACTGGGGTGGACAGAGGGGTGCCAGATGGGGGGCCAGAGTCCAAAAAACACAAAACAACAGGAGAAAGGGCGACGGAAGGAGGGCAATAGGTCACAGGGGACAAAACTAAACCCAGTCAAACCCAAAAAGGCAGATCCCTCGAAGGAGGTCCAGCGGGCAAATCTGGCGCAGGAAGCAGAGTCATGGAGGCTCTGGAGAGTCGGCTGAAGGCTCTCACTGAGCACAAGGAGGCGGCGTCTCGGGAGGAGCACAGCAAGTCTTGAGAGGAGCACAGGGAGACTCAGGAGGAGCACAGGGAATCTCAGGAGGAGGACAGGGAATCTCAGGAGGAGCACAGGGAGTCTCAGGAGGAGGACAGGGAATCTCAGGAGGAGCACAGGGAGTCTCAGGAGGAGCACAGGGAGTCTCAGGAGGAGCGCAGGGAGTCTCAGGGGGAGCACAGGGAGTCTCAGGAGGAGGACAGGGAATCTCAGGAGGAGCGCAGGGAGTCTCAGGGGGAGCACAGGGAGTCTCAGGAGGAGGACAGGGAATCTCAGGAGGAGCACAGGGAGTCTCAGGAGGAGCACAGGGAGTCTCAGGAGGAGCGCAGGGAGTCTCAGGGGGAGCACAGGGAGTCTCAGGAGGAGGACAGGGAATCTCAGGAGGAGCGCAGGGAGTCTCAGGGGGAGCACAGGGAGTCTCAGGAGGAGGACAGGGAATCTCAGGAGGAGCACAGGGAGTCTCAGGAGGAGCACAGGGAGTCTCAGGAGGAGCACAGGGAGTCTCAGGAGGAGTGCAGGGAGTCTCAGGGGGAGCACAGGGAGTCTCAGGGGGAGCGCAGGGAGTCTCAGGAGGAGCGCAGGGAGTCTCAGGGGGAGTGCAGGGAGTCCTCCCCCTGCCTTGGTGCTGGGACTGAAGGCAGCTGGTTCAGACACAGCCTCAGCGCAGGCGGCGGCAATCAGAGAGACTCTGCTATTGTCATGTCATGTTTATGACAGTGTCATGTCAGTCTTATTCACACCCCTTCAAATAAAGTGTTACCCAAGCAACAATATTTTGTTGCCAAATTCACTGTCGTGTCTCTATTCACTGATAATAAAGTAGGTGTAAGTCTAAGTGTAAAATAGCCAGACTGTGATCATTTTAGGCATTTATTTTTGCATTGAGTTGCATGGAGTGCTGCTCAAAGTTTAGCAGAACTGGGTTGTTCTTTTATTTAACAACAATTCTGTTCTCAATGGTAGACTTTGCCCTCTCTACACACTGGATGCTATGGTTCTATTACTACCAAGATCACTCCCACAGTTGCTACAATGAACATGGTTTGGAAATTTCTGTGTCCAGTGTTTCCACATGTGAATTACACCAAGAGCACCAAATGAAATGATGATAAAGGTGTAGGAAGACAAGGTGCCCCGTCTTCCAATGCCCTGTCTTCTGGCAGGGCATTGGAAGACAGCTTTGCCCTGTCTTCCAATTTTAACATAGTACTGGATCACCGCCTTCCTGTGCTCTCTGCCTTTAACTACTTCCACTGTCTCACAGGTGTAAAGGCCTTCATCAGTGGAGGAAGGTGTTAAGACGAGTCCTTGGCTGAGCAGAATGTGTCGGGGACTGGGCTCAAGGATGTGACCAGAGAAGCTCCAGCTGATGGGGAGATTGGCATTAGGGGAGCAGGGGAGGAACTGTGCGATGTCAACTGTGAGGTGGATGTCAGTAATCTGCATTGACACTGTAGAAGAAGCCAAAACAGCCATAAAAATTCTCCTACTACTCTCCTTGCTAAGGTAAATGTGTGTAAAGAGCTTTATGCAGGGAATACTTGCATTTAAAGCTTGGGCAAATTCCAGTATCACCATCAGTGAGGTTCTGGATCCTGCCACAAATAAATGAAATCCTCTGATTATAAATGTAGCACACAGTTAACATGTCTTAGTTAGTGCAACATACATGGAGGAGTTTGAAGCACCAGCAATAGCAGAACACTGGCCTCTGAGAAGGTCCCAGCCGCAGTATGGATCTCTGGCTATAAGGCAGTCATCACAGGATGTGTAGCGGCTGCAGTCCCTCACACTGAGCTGAGCAACAGCAGTTCTAGTTGCGCTGTACAGCTGACCCTGAAAATCATTAGCTCAAAGGTTAGCTCCAGGTGCATTTAGTCTATAGACATGGAGCTGTAACCTACTCTTCTAGAGGAGAGATGAAGGAAACGAATGGGCTGAGGATCCTGAAACAGCTGCAACTCCTCAATGATTCGCCCTCCTTCATTATCAGACCACACCACCTTCTGCAGCCAACCAGAGTCTAGAAGACCAAACAAGACTATCTAAATATTGAGTTTTAAAGTTAAAACCTAATATTTAATTTTGAGTTTTAATTGCCTCGGTAGAGGCATAGCTCTATAGCAGGAGATGCAAATATCCATCAAAGGGAAAAGGGCAGCAAACAATTCCTTGAGCTACATTCACAGTGAAACTGCATGTAGTTTTTGCCTGTTCATTGGTCAATACAGCCATTCTCCAATCTGATCCTGCCAACAACGCCAAAATGTGTTTTGTCATCACGTAAGGTCCAGTTACTTACTGTTGCCAATAAGCATGATGATGTGCTGCTGTGCATCCAGAGAGGTTACTTTGTCAACAACGATTCTGGAGAACTGGGCTGCAGACTGGATCAGCAGAGGCCTCCCAGTGATCGGGGTCACCGCTCCCTCCATCAGATGGTGGTTCTTCAGAAACATCAGGGTTGTGTCTTGGAGATCCAGAGAGGTCATCACACCTTTGGCTCGCATTTCATCATTAATACACTGATAATACAGATCAAAGATTACATGAGGTGGATCATTTCTTTACTACCATCTTAGTTTGGGTTTCATGCTTACCAAACCAGGGTACGGGCTTAATACTTTTCCTGAGTACCTCACCAAGCTGCCAGAATCAGTCAAGGTCATAAAGTTCCCTCTGAAAACTTGCTGGATGTCTGACACCTTGTAGGCACAGACAGCAGACTGACTGCAGGAACTGGACGGCTTCCTGCAAATTAAGTCCTGTTATGACCAGGTCCAATAAAACATTAACTTGGAGCACTGGTGTGACTACCACATCAGAACAAAGTATGTCATTGCTTACCCAATTCATACAGAAACCTACCCTGAACTCTTTAGAGATTTCCCATCATCTACTCCATTCCACCCCTCACTTGCAGGTGTGGTATGCATGAGCTAAAACAGATTGTTCCCAAGTAGGAAATATTTAAAACAGCAGCCAATCTTCCTGTTTGGCTGCTGGATTTGCAGGATGTCCTAACAAATACATATAACGGTCTGAATGTGTAACATCCAGTCATGCATTATACAATGCGCCGTGTAATGCGCCCTCCAGCTAAATTTTATGGTGAAGAAAAGAAAATGCAGTTTGAGATGCTGAAATACAGAAGTTCAATGTTACATAACACATTATCAAATTGGGGATCCACTATATAACAAAATATTATGAAGTCAAATGTGTTGATATGTTCAACATCTGAAGTGTGGATCAAACTGAAATATCAACAGAACATTGAACCTAAACACAGCAGTCAAACTGTCAAAATGAAATGCTGAGAAAAAGAATCAGATTAAAAAACTGGATGCTGCTTCTCCATGTTTGGTTCTGGTTCTAGATGCTGAGTAGACCAGACCAGGTCTAGAAGATTGATACAACAATATAAAGTTTTTAATGTATTTTAGTGCTAAGCCATTCAGTGATTTATAAAATAGCAACAGTATTTTGAAGTCTGTCCTCTGAGCTACAAGGAGCCATTTTAGGACTTTAAAACTGGTGTTATGTGCTCCATTCTCCTGGTTTCAGTGAGAACGCAAGCAGCAGCGTTCTGGAACAGCTGCAGCTGGAGGATACTTTTTTTAGACAGACTTCCTAAGACGCTGTTGAAGTAATCAATGCCACTAAAGACAAATGCATGAATGGGTTTCACTAGATCTTACTGGAAAATGTGTCCTTTAATACTGGAAATATTCTTCAGGTGATAGAAGGGCAACTTTGTAACTGTCTTTATGTGACTCTGAAGGTTAAGGTCAGAGTCCATCATTATACCAAGATTTCATCCTGAACTCTACTTTCCATTCATCAGTGAAGCTGCGTGCTGACTCTAGATCAGTGTTTCTCAACCTTTTTCGGACCAGCGCCGCCCCAGCCTTTATCCAGGTCACTCATCGCCCCCCTCCAAATAATTTGTAGGCTACTTTGCACTCATTATTATTTTATTATTAATATTACCATCTCTATTGTAGATGTTTTGATATGTATGCTTGTTTCTGTATTTGTCATCAAAAATAAATTCCCAGAGAACAAAAAAGCCGTGGGAATAGAAATTATTTTCACAGGCGTCTACAAAAAAATGCAATGAACATGCAAGTTAAAATTGGTAGGCCTAACAGCAGCCAATCAGAGTGAAACATATATTATTATTCTTTACCATTTTCTAGTTGTAAAATATTACACAAAATGACCAGATAAAAGATGAACAACATGCCAGTTTAAACTTTGAACTATTTTCAAAACGACAGAGTTCTGCAAAATTAAAACAAGGATAGAACTATAACAAAAGATCCAGATCATTTTAATGCCATAGAAATATGGGACAGAAACATGGATTATATCCTGATATAGACCTGTCTATTGATTATAGATTAATAGTTTTACTGGACAGAAATTACAAAGAACAAATCTGGTTCTTAATCAAATCCTATTGAGCCAAATTGAACGTGTCATGGAGTCTCAGCCTCATGACATTAACACTGACATGAAAAATAATATTGATGAAATAAATATATAAAATCTAATTAAAAACATAAATAAGTGATCAGTTCTTTACTCAACAAACCCATGGCACTTCAACAATATTATTTTACCTTTTATCTGGAAATAGTGTGTTTATTTTTGCCAAAGAGTCCTCTGTATTCATTATTGCTCAAAAGGTCTTGCCATACCAGTTTATTCCTGTGTATTTACTTTAGTTTCTTAGTTTATTCTTGCATTTTGTTATTCATCCATTTCCATCTAGTTTCCTTCGATTAGTATTATCCTCTCCTGGTTTATTGCTATGTCCACTTTAGTTTCTTTTCTGTTGCTACATTTATTTTATCGTTTATTGACCATCAGTAATCTTCACTCATCACCTGCTGAAACACATGATGATTAGGCAGCGGCTTAATCATCATGTGTTTCACATCATGTGTTGATTTTTCACTGTTCAGCGCCGGATTCTCTGTTTTTATGCCATAATTCACATCTAGTTCATCGCTCCGTTTTATCTCCCGCTTCTCCTGTTTCAGAGTTTTGCGAATGTGCTTGTCATTTTTTTGTTTGTTGTATTTTTGCCCAGCGGTTGAGAACCGTATCGATGCGAAAAAGCCAGACTGACATAAACCTTTTAAAACAACGGAAACAATTTCGGTATTCTGATTTTTGAAATTTAAAAGTGCTGTATTGTTCCATCTCTCCTGTTTCATACAGGACCACTTACAGCTCCGGTGTTAACGCTATAAAATGAACGCTCTCTATCGTGGTATCATCATGGAGGGATTTCTTTATTTAAATGGGTTCATTTTTCAGAGGGAGACACAGCGAGGGTATCATGATTTTAGTAATTACATGTTTATAAGAGCGATTTTCTTTTGTCCTTCCATGGAAGCTGGCAGTTTTCAAATGGAAATAAAACACTTTTTAATATAAATTTCTGCTTTGACATGATCACACAACTTCCAAAACACACGTATAGAAATACCAGACAAAGTGAATCACAGTAATGTCACTTCTGGAACTGATGTAGTGAGCTACCAGTAGCAGGAGAGGAGCTGCGCCAAAAGCTAACAGAAGCTAACAAATACTGAATAGAAGAAGAGCTGCCATCGATAATGTTGCAGCCAAGCATGTTTTAATGTTACACAATACAGTTTTACCAAGTTGCTCAAAGTCTAAAGGGGTATTGTTGTACATATAAGGTGTAAAGTTTACCTTCGACCAAACGCCCCCAAAGGAATCCCAGCGCCCCCCTTTTGTAAAAATGTCCACCAGCGCCCCCTGCCGTCCTCTGAACGCCCCCTGGCGGTGCCACCCACGTTGAGAACCGCTACTCTAGATGGTTCCTCATTATATCCAAAAAACTTCAGGTTTGTTTCAGTCACCTTTACAGGAAACATATGATGTAAAATTCACCTTTTGCATGCTTTTGTATTTCACTTTGAGTTTATGCTGCTTCTGGAAACATCTCAACTGAAAAAAAGACATCCAGATATCTTCTGGCAACAAGTTAATGTTTTTGGATTTATGGAAAATGAACTGTTTCAACAACCTACGTACTGAAAACCTGACACTTGACTTACGGGATCGAAGTGAATGTTGCGTAGAAGATGCTGTCGGTCACGTTATTTTCATCTTGGAGAAAAAAGACGTCCTGCACCAAAGACTCTGAACCTTCATCTCCAAACGGGCAGTCCAGACGGGCTTTCAGGAAAGAAGTCCACCTTTTCTGCAAAGTTCTCAAACCTCCCAAGTCGCTCTGAATCGGCACAAATGTCAGACTTTAATACTGACTCCTTAGTGTTTTAAGGTGAAGTTTGACATTTAGAGACGTACTTTACACACTCGTGCAACTCTTGACATTTGCAAGTGGCGGCGGTGATTTTCGGTTTCGAGCTCTGTGAGGAACAAGAACACGCTGTCGTCCTCGTTGTTGTATGAATGTTTGCTGATTTCAGCAAAATGTATGGAAATCATGTTGGGTCCTGATATCAAATCATTTAAAATGTGTTGTTAGCTTTGACACAAAGATTTCAAAGTTAAAGAATCTTTAACTGGGTCAAGCAGCCACCTCACCATTGAGCCAAGACCATAATGGTTCAGTCTTCAGGTAATTCTTCCCATGTCTTTGGAAAGACAGTACTGTTCCCAGGAAGTTTATAGAACCAGCAGTATATAACCTGTCTTCTGTTGAGAACAGAGGAAAGGTTTCACAATTTCTGAAGCAAATCATTGCAAAAATATTCCTTCAGTATGAGTGGGATCCACTGAAATCACAAATCTTGTTCTGGAAAGTATGAGCCATGTTTAGGTAAAGCTTCAAAATGTGAGCAAAAGGAAAAAGGAATTAAACTCAAACATGCTGTTTATCAGATGATTAAAAGTCTAAAACCCTAAAAGGAAAAACCTTTGCATAAATCTAGC
>CAEGAF010026027.1:0-19029 GCA_903067075.1 Micropoecilia bifurca | reverse complement strand
TGAAGGAAAGACGAGAACAGCTGGACAGACAGGCTGAGAAATGAGATGCAGGTGATCGGTATCGGTAACAGAGCCTATGATCGGCCGATCCCGATAATCACCGATTTCACAAAAATCGGCCGATTATGATCGGTGACCGATCGATCGGCGCACCTCTAGTTTCTTGTCTATATTTCAATGTGATGACAGTGAAAGATGGTGGTGGCAGGATTATGGCTACAATGTCCTAATCAAAACACCCCAAAAATCACAGAAAATCTGTGAGGTCACCAAATATGGGCTGTGTGTTGGATGACGACAAAGTTCTTCTAAAAAAACAGAAAGGTGAAATAAAATCAATGGGAGCTTTATCAAAGTTTATTTCTAGTGTTCGTTTCTTAGTTAAGTTGCGCACCGCAAATGTCACCTAACGTGTACAATTTTAGCAAACGCCGTATATATTTCTTTTTAGCTGTTGTTCATGTGCTGCACAAGTCTTTTCTAATCCTTATCTTTGTGTTTGAGTTGCTTATGCAGAACACTTTCATGTGGGGGGCTGTTATCATTCTCATCTACTAGAAACAGACTCCAGCGCGCCAGAATAACGAACCGTCAGCATGAAAATTTATCAGTGTCAGTTATCAGTCATTTTTGGTTGCGGATTATTATCAGTCCAATCTGAAATTGTATTGTATTTGAAACAATTTACTTTTACTCTCTCATGTTCTCAGAATTTTAATATCACGCTTTTAATGGCTGATGTACAGTATTTTTGATGCAATATTTTACATTTCTCAGATTTCCTCTCTTGCTCTGTCAGGTTGCTCGTCCCAAGAAGAGAGGCGAGACGGTGAAGTTCAGTCAACATGCTGTTGTGTCGTTTTATGAGGGCCGGCCCTGCCTGATGATCCGAGTGGCCAACATGCGCAAAAGCCTGCTGCTGGGATGCCAGGTAATATGTCACTTAGAAAAAATATTTACTTGCATTAAGCTAACATCACACGCCAGCCTGTGCAGATGTTTTTATGCAACGTCAAACAGTAGAGCTGATTCTTGAACCACTTCCAGATACGATTCTGAGAATATCTATTAAACCGTTTCTCTGTTTTGGATGAATTTTGATCAAACTTCTCCAATTTTCACTAGTGCAAATTACTCTTTGTACCATTTTCTTTGCCAGGTTAGGCTTTACCCATGAGGGACATCTTGTTTGCAGTAAATGTGCAACGATTTAAGAAGTTGATTTAGTTGATTATAGTTCATGTAAATTCAAATAATGATACTAGAACAATATCAGAGCTTTCAAAGTCTAACGGACGGATGTTAGGTCTGATTTAGAACGTAAAACTCCCCGCCCCCATGCACGCCGCCCTCGAGATGAAACAAAATAAAATAGAACAAAACAAATATTGTAAATAGAAGACGAGGTGAACAACAACGCAACCGGGAAGAGTGTGAATGTGTGTTGGCGTTTTGGGATCCCCCTAAAAGCCCTTATTAGCCCCCTCACATCAGACTCGCATCACGGCATATGAGATTAGTCACGTGTAGGATGTTGTCTCCTTGGCTGCATTGAAAACAAAACGCTCTCCTTGTAATCTGTGATGGAAATTCAGAGTTTCCTAAATGTTTTAACGCATGCACAAACCTCCAATGGTTAGATTTAGAATTAAGTTTTCCACTTTTGCCACATTCCAACATTTTTCAGTCAAACACTCACAGACGCGCTGAAGAGGGTCTTAGTCTTAATTTAACATGACAAGGGTTTTAGAAACGTTAGTTGTATGCTTAAATATTATTCAATCAGTCAAAATCAATTAAGAAATCAATTTATTACACCAATGTGAGAAGATGTTAAAGGTTGCTATGTTTTAAGAAGTACTAGTCAAACTTAGAGAAAACTAAAAGATTTCAGCAGTTTGTTGATGGGTAGTTTTATCAGTGCATTCTGCCACAAACAGGCCCAAAATGAAAATCAGTTTCACATCCCAAGAGGCCCGTTTGAGATTGACATAGATTATGAATCTGTTCATAGTTGGATGAGGAACTGAAAGTGCAAATCGTTGAGTGGAAGGGCGCCGGTGGTCAGGGCGCCGAGGCGGTCCACTGGCGGTCCATCGTGTTTTTGTATTAAAAGATGTTAAGTAGATAGGAAAAGTAAAAATATCACTGGGTAATTATATGCTATAGGAAAACATCGCCAGTGAACTGCTATGTAAACCCACAACTAGTCTTAAAAACAACTAATCAAAAATATAACTAAAATAAACATCAATTATTTTCACTTTTCTTAAGTCCAAATTAAGTCAGTGGCTCCATCAGACCGGGAACACAGACCTAAACTTTACAAGGAAGACAGGGCCAAACATTGGGCAGCATGTTGAGATGTAAACGCCGCATAATGTTTTGTTCACAAATATACATCATTCTCACCTCAAAGCACCACTGAAAGCGCGATTACAAGTTATTCCTGCGGTTTACGTAAAGCTGCGCAACCAGAGCTAATGCGGTGGGTTTAAACTCTTAACTTAATCAATAACTCCTCATAACTGACGGGGAGTTAAGTTAGGCTAAGAAAGGCTTAGCCTGGCGGTGGCGCTAGTAAAGCATGGCAGCCGCCAGGCCTATAATACACTGGGGGAAACCCTGATCAATCAATCAAAGTTTAGTTACATAGCAGCTTTCAGCAACAAGGCATTTCAAAGTGTTTTACCACACAAAAACACAAAGTCAACAACATTACATTTTGCACATCAGATTATTGATTAATGTTTCATGATTAGGTTTCAAAAGCAACCCAAAACAGGTGGAACCTTTAGTCTAGATTTAAAGGCACTGTGTTTCAGCTGTTTTGCAGGTTTTTGAAAGTTTGTTCCAGATTTGTGGTGCATAGAAGCTGAATTCTGCTTCTCCATGTTTGGTTCTGGCTCTGGGGATGCAGAGCAGAACCAGAACCAGAACCAGGGGGGTCTTTTTAAAGTGTATTCTTTGAGCTACAGGGAGCCAGTGTGGCGACTACTAATTGAGCATATTATTAATGCTTTTCTCGAGGGTCGCTACTTGTTGAGTGCCAATGTAAATATTAAACCGGGAGCCGTCTGGTTACAAGACGTCTTTCCAACGTCTTTGGCTGCAGTTACTGACTATATCTTGGCTCCCAGGTAACAGGGAAGCTGCTCCAAACGTCTCTGACCAAGGAGGGTGAAACGGTGCGGCTGGACCAGCGCAACGTGCCCTTCCAGGTGGACACGTCCAGTGACAGCCCCTTCCTCATCATACCCCTGACCTTCTACCACATCATCGACGAGAACAGCCCCCTCAGAGCCTGGGCAGAAAAGGGTACGTCACAGCTCTCATGACGTCGTCGTGTCGGTAGGTCTTACCGAGTCGTGCCAAACGTCGTGAGCTGCAATACGGAAGCTTTCTGAAAGTTATTACGAGTCTGCACGAGAACAAGCGTCTCATTATTGCTTCTTAACCGTCTCCCACGCGCCCGTGGCGAGTGAAGCGATTGGAATTTTACATTTACCGTCGAGTTATGGTAATTGAGAAAACGTGTAGGTACAATGCGCATGTACGCGTACGTAGGTGTGTCACGTGCTGCGCTCTTGGCCGTGTCGAGGCGTCCACAGTTGGGCCTGTTTGGCTCTGGAGGAGAAGTTTTTTTCCCCCCTTCTTTCTGGCTGGAATGTGTGTGAGAGAGCCCGTTTGAGACTCCCCTCATTAGAGCACAATACTGTACAGTCAGGGACGCTGACATGCAGATCCACTTACAGCAGCTCGGATCTCTCAGCACTGGAAGCTACAAGAGAACCCAATGAGCATATTTAGTGCTTTTCTGCCCGCTAGGCCGACTTGGATTCTCTGTAGATTATCCAGAAGCATTTATTTCCTCATATTTACCTCCTTTACATACTATTTGTAGTTGATGGTTTAGAAAGTTATCTAAATAAGTTACTCAATTTTGCAAAAGTGGGTTTCCGTGCGCTTCAAGTGATTTGTCAAATAGGCTCTGGTGGGTCTGGGCCTTACTTGAAAAACTTTCAACGTCCAAATTTCCAGCAGGGACAGGAGAGCTTTTTTTATTGTTTGATTTATACTGGTTTGACCCTCTTCGTCTAATTGCTGCCGTGTGCAGAGTCAACATCTGACAAAAGTACGCTTTGGTTGATTCGCTCCAAAATCAGCATTTTCTTTTTGCAACAGTTTAAATGTTTGCTCAAAACCTGCATGACATTTGGATGGAAGCAGCTTGTTACTGTCTTCGGTGTTGCTGTGTCTTACTCCTGCTGATAATGATTTTATGCTGAGTTTGCTGAAGTGCCTGGTGGACATTAGCGTGTGTACACTTCTGTTTTGATATGACTCACTGATAATTTATCTGTAAATTTGATCAAGTACAGACAAAACTTAGTCTTTTGTCTTAGCTCATTCGCTGCTTCCTCACATTTAGACAGGAATCTGCAGCAGCCAGTACAGTCTCTGTTTCTGAGACTTCCACCTTAAAGGGTAACTTGTGAGCTAAACCCCACATGTATAAGAACAAAATGCACTATTCTTAGAGCCATGCGCATAAAAATCGGCTAAAATTACTTACATTACACCTGCAGATGGAGTTACAGTGATACGTAGATTCTGCACATTCACAAATGGCTCCTGTTTCTACATAGTGATGAACGGATTTGATTTCAACTCTGTGTTTTTTCAAAGTTGGTTTTAAATTTGGACCCTTTCTTAAATTTTTTTCCCTCTCTGATATTATTCTGTCTTGCATTCTCAATTTATGCACTTAGGTTTCCTTTTCACCGCCAGCATAATAGTAAATGGTCTGAAAATTGCCGAGGGAATTTTTCATTAACACACAGTGATGGCCAGCAGGATGTGGACTCTAACCTGATATGTTTTCGGAGGGGTTGTAAGATCCGTAAATGAATTGAAGCAGCTCGCACCAAGACAGAGATTCCCTTGATAAATGTGTCACAGTGTTGACAGAGGGGTTGCGAAACACGGTGTTTTGCACTGGCGGGAGTGATATTTGGTCTGTGTTGGGAGTAAGCCTTGTTTTCACAGATGAGAGAGTCTGCAGTCTTAGAAACCCCGGCGATGCAGGTGTTCGCCTGCTTGACTGCGTACGTCTGCTGATCTGTCCTCTGGGGATGTTGAGGGGGGTAACGCCACTCAAAGTTTCCACGTTCTGCCTATTTTGAGTAGTCACCAAATTGTATTCAAAAACTCCACACGTGGCAAATTACAATTTTGTTTTTCGGTGGAAAAGTGTCATAATGGGAGCAGGAAAGCACTTTCCTCCCAGTTAGGTGGTTAAAGAGAAGCCTGATGGTTTGGTGATTTGGAGAAAAGGAGCGTGTCATGTTGAACCAGGTCAGCTCACCTTATCTGGTTAAGACTGAATTTAAATCGGGGCCCACCCATGACTTCCTGCAAATAGTATTAAAAAAAGTGTTATTATTATTTAAAGACATGATTGTTTCTGAATTTTGTTTTCTTCTTTCTTCTATTTCTTTCTTTCCATGATTTGGATGTTTTAGCTTCCCTTCTTAGAGTGTTATAATCCTACATCATGAGGCTAAAAATGAACTTCAAACTGATTAAGCTCTTAAATAGATAGTTATATGTGATATTTTTATAAAACTAAACGTATATATCAAATAAATATTGTAAAGATTTCGTTTAATTACTCAGTTAGATAATTATTAAATGTAATCAAAGTTCAAATCAAGTCATGCATTTTTTAAAATCATTGTTTTGCTTCCTGTATGCAGGCTAATGACAGAACTCAAATTGCTGCTTAAGAATAACTTACAGTTCTGCTGTAAATCACCAATTAAATCCTAACATCTGATTGGTTACCTTAAACAGAAACTTACCTGAATTCTAATTATCTTGTCACATTTGTTGCCTTGTTGTGTGATTTAGCTTTGCAAGGTGGAGAGATGCAGCACATTAAGAATATCCAGTAGTTATGAAAACATAAAAGAAAAACCAATCGTTTCTGAATTTATGGAAAAAATCCACATTTTGTATAAATAATACATGTATAAATAATAATTTTGGGGCTTTTGAAGTGATTTAACGTGGCACAGTTGACTTTCGAAAGGATGGACAGTCAGGAAGAAAAGGATGCTGGGAAACGAGGGGGGAAGAAATAGAAAAAAATTGAAAGAGTTTTATGCAACTAAGATATTTGGTTTACAGTTTTCTTCAGAAGAATAAAAATATATATCTACTCTTGACTATAACTAAATGGTCGAAGGCCTTATATGTGGTTGTCTTTGTTGCTTGTGCATTTCTTTTTTTTGACTGCATTTTTTTCTTCCACTGAACTTTTCATCAGTATCCTTAGATGCAGCACTTTGTGAACAACCAGATCTTTTAGCAACAACTTTATGTGGCTTTATGTGGACACCAGTCAAAGGTCAAGTCAGCAGATCGGGTTCACATAGCTCATAACACAGCTACAACATAATATTTCTGCGTTGTCATTAGCTGTAGCCATAGCCACTATGTGTGTTGTATAAGTCTTTAAATTGAATTACTTAAACTTTATAATTTTATTTATACAATCTATTTAAGAGCTCTTGTAAGCCATGTTTTTGTGTTTTATGTATTTACAGGTGGAGGCTGGACAGACCCTGAACTGGCCGACTTTGAACTGCTGGTGATCATGAGCGCCACAGTCGAACCTACGTCCGCCACCTGCCAGGTCCGAACGTCGTACCTTCCGGACGAGATCCTCTGGGGCTACGAGTTCCCGCCCGTCGTCTCCCTCTCCCCGTCGGGGAAATATGTGGCCGACTTTGCCTTCTTCGACAAGGTGGCAAAAACCAAGACGTCTCCCTTCCCTTTGAACGACAGAGCGGAGACGCGCCACAACGGCGCCAGAGAAGACGGCGCGAGCCGCGAGAGGCTCATACTGGAGGAGAACTGCAAGGGGAAAGAAAAGAAGCGGGAGCGGGGCCGCGTCAGAGACAGCAGCCCACTGAGCGTTCGCATCAGCAACGTATAAAGCGCAAAACAGGAAGATGTGGGGAGGAAGTGGCAGAGAGATGGGGAGAAGGAGAGGAATTGTACGCTGCTATACAAAATTGCACCTTCCCCCACACACAGCAAGTATTCACCTTCTACACACACCAGCAAGGCCGGAAGCACCTGAGCGCCACAGAATTTCCTCAGAACGACAAGCCTGTAAACAATAAACAAGCCTTAGACGGAGGACGCCCGACTAGTACAAGCTTAAAGCAGGATTTAAGTGTGTTTTATATTGTGTAATATGCTCTGTCAAAATGTGGTGTTTGCCCATTCTTCTCTCAGAGGTGAAATATTTCTACACAAGAGAAAGGGACGAACAGTACCAAGAAAACTCTCTGAGTTTGTTGTGTGTATTACTGAATCACAGTACTGTGTTTAAAGGCTCCATTATGCACAAACGCATGATGCTACATGCTTGCTCGCATGTAGCATCATGTGACAAGGAAGAAGGCATGCGCCATCTAAATATTCAGCTCTTATTATTTTCCCATAATTCATTGTTTTGCACTTATTGCAGCACACTGGACCTTTCAAGAACTACCTGGATTCACTTGTGTCAGTAAGTATGATGTTTATGTGTCATTTTAAGGGACTGTATCATATCGTATTACACTCTTAACAGCATTAACCGTAACATGTTTGTCCTCGGTGACCGTCCTGGCTTAAATGAGTTGAGTCATTTTACTAAAAGAAAGCACTTTAACCGGAAATAAAAGTGGGATTTTTTTCTCCTCCCAAACAAGCAATAACAAAACTAACCTCATTGCTGTGTTAAATGATTAAAATGTGTATTTTCACCAGCTGATGTTCTGTGGGGATGAGATAATATTTTTTTTTAATAAAGCTTTTTGGGAACTGTTTTAAAACGTATGTACAGCATGTTCACTTGTGTTTATGTACAGCTCATGTAAATATATATATCCTTTGTGCTTCCATTTGGTATAAATGGGCCACTGACTGTTTAACAGTTTTACTCTGTAAAGTATCTACTGTAATGTTTGTCTTCCTACTGCTGACATTTTGTTTCAAAGTTCATGTCAGAATGAAAATGAACCACTTTGAACAAACCTTAAAGCACCAATAACCTTAAAGGAATATGGTACTTTGTTAAAGAGGCCATTAATGTTTTGTTTTTTACTTCCAGGATCTTGTAAGGGAACAAAAAGTCCCCCAAAATCGTGAAATTAGTTGGAAAACACTTTCTTTCAGAAAGGCTTTGGGCCAATATTCCCATAATCATAACTACACGTTGCCATTTTCTCACTTGATTTACACCAATAAAAGTCAACAGTGTATTTTTCATTCACTATTCATAAGTTAAAAAAAAAATTTACATATCGTTTTAGAAATGTCATTTTCTTTAAACTCTTTTTTTCTACACCAAATAACCTTTAGTTACTTTTGGTTTAAGTTCCCTATGGACCAATTGGATGTAAAGAAATGTATGAAAATATCCCTTTGCATTAAAATAAAACTAGTGGCATCCCTCTCGTTGACATTATTTATTGCAGTCATAAAATTACACATATGGTAGACTACAAATAGACTGTAGAAAATGACTTTGAATTTAGTTATTAAAGGGTGAATCCAGAAACATCTCATGAGATACAACTCCATGTTTCTATTTTGTGTCTGAAGAAGTCGGGGATGAAAATATGAAATATCTGCTGGGGGAAAACCAAAAGTAAGCAAGTAAAGACACAGCTAAACAATGAAAAGCCAAATATATTAATAATAGTAATACAATAATAAGCAGTGTGCAGGTTTAAAAAACATCCCAGTAAAGTCAACTTTTGCGACACTCGTTTTACATCCAATTGATAAAATCATAAGACTGCCTGCCTTTCTGTCAATGACAAACGGCTGCTGAAAATGTTTCAGGCTGAACGTTGTCCTGGCTTCTGCATCAGAATGTGTTCAATAAATGACTCTGTCTTAATCCTGGAAGCTCTCTGCTCAAACTGTCGATGTAACTTTAAGTGCCTCGTTTAATAAATGTATTATTTGCAACATGAGGTGTGCCTGTGTCTGAATTGAGCAACAAAATGTCCTGATAATGTCAGAAACTGATATTGGAATCATACATTTGGTTAATTTCTTGGTTTAAGGAGGTTTGTGTTTCACACTTTGAGTATCATAATATTTATGCTGTGATCTGATCTTCAGCTATGGTTGGGAACCCGGATTTGGCTGTTTGTGGGGATTTCCTGTTTGCCTGCTGCTTCCCTCTTCATCCACTAAATGGTGATAGAGGCTGCAGACCTTGGAGGGCGTTCCCTCTGACTGATGTCAGCACACCTGTGAACAATCACCTAATCATCCAGGAGTATATGAGGAGCGAGCTGCCAGCACCTCCATGCCTGAGTTTTTGCCAGTTTTGGTATTCTGTGCCCCGCTGAGCTTGTGCTCTGTGTTTTTTCTGAGATTACTTCTAGTGATATATTCCTGTTGCCTCTCCCTCAGGTGTTTTCTTAAGCCTTGGATTTAACCCCTGTGAAGCCCGAATTATTGGATTTCCCCCCTCATGACGCCGTGGATTGTTACCCACTGATTGCCCGAGTTCCTTCTTTGCTTCTAGAGATGAATCATAAACAGTTCCTCGTTCCTCCTCACCTAAACTTACCCGAGAACTCTCTCTGTCTGAACCTGGATCCTATGTTTCCTTGAGATCATTTGACATCAAAATCTGATCAGAAAATACACTTTACGTTCTCAATAACCCTAAAAATTACAACATGGACTTCTAAAGCAAGAACTGGTTGCATGGGCCTTGAAAATGGGTTAGTGCTGGGGATTAGGAAAGTTTTAGGTACATTGTCCTTAATGTCCGCCTTAATTTTAATATTTTAAATACTTTGTTAGACTATATGCCCCGATGTTGCAGTCTCACCTGAATTTCCCATCTGTTTAACAATAAAATTGATTTTTTATTCTATTTTTGCATAAATTTGAATTTGTGCTGATCCACACAAGATGCAAATTGGTGTAGAACATCAAGTTGCCAAAGTCCAAAGCTGTGTATTGTAGTGGAAATTTGTTATCAAAGAATGAGTCTGTTCCATAACTAGAGGAAGATTAATCTTTGTCTTTTTATTCGAAGGCAAAAGCGTACAAAGACCCATCTGACTGAACAGTTGGTGGAAGAGCCCCGAACAACACAGATCACATGATTATATAGTTACAACTTAAAAGAACACACTATAAGTCTGAACTTGTCTGCATTAACAGGTTGACACATCTTTGTCCACTGTCATGCAACCAGCCCTTATCTCATTGGAGGGAACCAACAAAAAGTCAGTTGGAAACCCGCAACTCTACATCTGTGGCAGGAAATGAGAGCTGGTAAGGATTTCAACAGAACCTTCTAATTCTTCTTTATCAGAAATTGGCAGATTCTCTCACACTTACACAGTGACACACACTAAAGAAAAACATTCAAATATACAAAACACTATCAATCCCAATTTAGATCAAATTAAAATGAAACGTATAAAGTAAAATTTTCTATTGCAACTTTTTGTTGGTGCATTGACCTTTATAGCTGGTAAAGGCTAAAAGATTAGCTATACAGCGCTTGATGTACAGAGCAATATCTAGATAAATGGGAAAGTCCAAGCATTTCGGCCAAAATTTCTGGCTACTCACACTTTAGTGAAAAATGTAACTCCTTCAATGACAAGAAGACATTTAAAGGCAGACTTTAACCCATTTCTGATTCTCCTTTCATGCACAAGTGCTTTCTACTCCTATCAATTGGCTATAAAGTCCTAAACAGAATTGGGAGTCGCAATCACCAATGTCAATATGTGGCCTGAAAGGGATTTTGCAAATGTATAATACGAGCAAAATCCATCTCTCTATGCAGGAGCAGAAAGTGCATTGAACGAGTTATAGACAGGACGCTTTAGAGTACATCTGATGCTGATCCTTTGCAGGACCAGTAAATCCCTTGTTCAACTTCAGATCATTTAGCTTGGAGAAATGTACCCCGATTTTAAAGGTGGTGATTATAATTCTCAACTCCAGTGTAACAAAGCAATGATTGATCCTTCATATTAATATCTGCTCTGTCCAGAAGGTGGCTGGAGGTAGAGGATCATAAATCAATTTCAAAACAAGGGGCACAGGCAGATCTATAGGTATTTTTATATTGAAAGAAATCTGATTAGTTTTCAGCAGCACCACCCCGTAAAATAAACTCAAGCGAAGTTCTCTTATCTGAGAAAACAAGAGATGAGGATTTCCTGTAAGCTGAACACCTCCTCTTCAGCTACAACACCAGTTGTTTTGCAACATTTTTTCATCTCCATATTGAATCTAAAACTCAAATATGGCTCTCTTAAAACTAATATTTCTGCTGAGTATGTGGAGCTTTACTGGTGAGTTGAAATTGCTATTTTTTTTACCCTTGCATGTTTGACATCAGAAGAACTTTGTAAAAGCATATTTCTCTAGGAGGTTTACGCTGCCTTGCAAATATTTAAATTCCTTAAACTTTTGAACATTTTTTCTCTTTGTAACTCCAGTCCATTAATGTAACTCATCCAGATTTCATGTGATCTGCCAGGATGAAGTAATTAATTTCTGAGTGGATTAAATAAGGGAACAGTTTTGGCACTTTTGAGAGAATATCTATGTGAGCAAGAATATTGGGCAATGTACTACTAAAAGCAAAAAAATAACAAATTTACTATTTTTAGTTTTTTCTTCTCAAGTAAAATAACTCTGGACTGTCTTATTTTTTCCATAAAACTATTGTTCAAAAAAAGAGTGCACAAATTCTTAACATGATTTATGTGAAGCAAATACAGATACTGTTATTATTCTTGCACCTTTGAGACCTTTACTGAAAAGTCGCTCTGTGGAGGACTTGGCTGAATGCGACAGAGAATTATACAGCATAAAAATAACAGACTGCTTAAACAGGTTGCCTTCCAGTATAAATTTGTATTCAGTTTCATCCAACTTCCTATCAACTCTGACCAACCTCCATCATTGCAGAAAAGTAGCATGTGCCAATGCTACATGCTGTATCATTAATTCTTCATTCAACATGAGATGTAATAAATGCTTCGTCCAAGTTGAGGGGCAAAAAAGTGGTGGTCAGAAAACCAGAGATAAGTTCGATGTTTGCTGAGTATCATTCTAACATAATGGAAACTTGCAGTTTTCAGAAAGAACTAGCACATTTGTTCTTAGCATCATTTAGCTGTTTGTTACTTTTAAAATAGCTTTTACTGTATTTTGAAATTAACTGCATATCATTTAGTTTGACTTATGCTTAGAATGTTCACTAAACATCTCAGAATCCTCTCAAACATCTCACAATACTCCAAAACAGGAAAACGCAGAAGAATCTGAAAATGTAAAGCTAATATTTTACTCGTAATGTAACACATACAACTATGCCTTGTTTATGGACAAACATAAATACTTTAAAAAGTTGAGATTTTTATCAGTGTCTTATTTCATAAATTGAGATATGTGTCATTTTATCAGTTGCTTGACTACAGATCATAAGATCCTATTGGTGAGATGACCTGGACATTAAAGAATAGGGACAGTCACTAATATTTATGTGACCAAGGTGACCAAGAGCACACTTGGAAAACAATATTCATCTAGGCATGTAGTGTTTGTTGTCTATCCTCCTAAAATCCCAATAAAAACATGAAAGGGATATGAATACTTCTGCAGGGCACCAGACATTTTGTACATTTAGAGGAAATGTTTATTTTAAGAAGAATTAAAATAATTGTATTTTTTCCAATATATCTATTAACTCTCAACTGCATCTTTGGGAACATTGAAATATATTTATTTGTTTTCCACCTATTTTTTTCTCAATCCAGTTACAGTAACAGAGCCATGGATGACGCATTATCGACCAAAGAACAGCTCTGTGTGTCTCAGTGTCAAGAAACCACCTCCATATAGGAGCGGCGTATGGACACTTGATGGAAAATTTGTTGCTGATAAGGAATATATCCGTAAAGACTATTCAGAGAGAGTAGTCTTCAGCTCTGAAAACTTGACTTTGTGTATAAATAGACTGACTGAAAATGACACAGGCATCTATAAAGTCACTTACTTGTCCAACTTTATTGAACAATTAGAAAATCACCAAGTTATTGTACAAGGTAAGTTTAAGCTGTATTTTGGCTTTAAGTGTGAAAGTTGTATTTTTTTTTTCATTTCTTCACTTTCTAAATCTCAATTTTTTTTCTCCTTGTGTTTCCAGAGCAGAGAAATAAATGTCAATGTGTAGGTTGTGTTGCAGAAAGTAGCCAGCAGGGGGCGACATTTATTAATCTGCTTGTTTTGGGTGTTTCAGGAATGGTTCCCACACCAGTGATGACTGTGACACCAGAAAACCAGTCCAGTGTTTCAGCAGAATCATGTAATTTCACAGTAAATTGCTCCATCCAGGCTGACTGGCTGGGATCGACCTGTCATAGAAATAGTTGCAGAACATCTCAGAAGTCCTTTCATAAATTCAACATCACCATCCTCTATGACAACACAACTGTTGTCTGCATAAGTAACAACCATGTCAGCACAAATAACATCTCACAAAACATTCCAACTTTATGTAAGTAGCCTGAATTGGTCTGAAAGTAGAATAAACCTGCTTCATCATTGTAGTGCTAAATCTACTTTTAATTTTATTTATAATTATTAGAAGAAACATATTGCTATCTTTTTATTTTTGCCTTAAAAGAAATAATTTCTAACTAAAGCAGTTTTTTTCTTTTTACAGGTTTAATAAAGACGAATCTTGAATTTAAAGAGGATTTTCAAACGCATCCTAATATATTTTATAGTTTCATCATGGCCATTGCTGTTGTAATACTCCTCATTGTTGTAATTGTCATAAAATATTGTAAAGCCAAACATGATCAGGTAAGCCAAGAGAAAAAAACACATATATTTTTTCCAACTAATTACGTGTTATTGAAACATTAGACATTAATCATATTTATGACGTTGTCCCTTATTTTCTGAAGAACATGTCTTTTGCTTCTACTTTTTACTCCAGGAATCAACGTGTTCTGCCCAGTTAATACAAAGTGGACCACTAGAGTCCCAGCAGCATTCTGAGCCCAGAGTCTCGACATCTTCCAGTGAAGCGGACCCTTCATATGAGAATGTGGAAACCAGTCATCCCAGAGAGATCAGCATCCTAGTACATGAGCAGGGCATCAGTGAGGTAGACACTGTCTACAGCATCCCCAGAAAGGCTGGGTCTTCTGTCAAAAGTGACAAGAATCAAGATGCATTACAAGATGAGAACACGCAGAAGACTTCGACTTCATGGTGCGCCGATGTAAATAAGGACCAGAGCTCCACACAAACAGAAACGGTGTACAGTGTGCTGCAGATGCCAAAAAATCTGAACACATAGCACCACCAAGAGGACAAGTGAGTCTAAGGAGCCAAGAGCAACTCAGAGAAAAAAATAAGTCAGGAAGTGGATGCCAGGAAGCAACCAGATCTATTACAATATTCTTTGGCTTATCCAAGATCGATGGCATTGGTTAGAGACTCTATCTAACTCATTCTGGTGTACTGCAATGTTTTTCCATAAGGAATATGTTCTTCAGTCACTCCAGAGCTTTTTGGGAGTCTATCTTGTGCTCTTTCACACCAGGACTAGAAAAAACCTCCAAAATGGTAATCCCTTTGAAAGTTTCGACAAGATGATTCATGCATCTTGTTGGATGTATGAATCAGATGTATGAATCACTCCTACTGACTCACTTAACAG
Organism: Micropoecilia bifurca; assembly: GCA_903067075.1. Lineage (NCBI taxonomy): Eukaryota > Metazoa > Chordata > Actinopteri > Cyprinodontiformes > Poeciliidae > Micropoecilia > Micropoecilia bifurca. Next base: position 4,235 of record CAEGAF010026027.1, on the reverse strand, counting down.
CAGAAGAACAGCGGTTTAACTTCCAGTTTCCCTTGGAGTGGATGGCGGAGCTCCTCATCCTGTCTATGCCCACCATGACCATAGGTGATGGTCAGAACATTAATGGACAAGTAAAATTTGAGCTTCACATTCTGGTCGAGATCTGTCTTCATCACGATGAACCAGAGCAACACCCACGCTATTGTGAACGAGACCTCAGTCCATCTATCCGTCTCTTTCACCAATGTGTGAATGGGACACTAAGATACACACCTGAATTGAATGAAGGTAGCTTCTGAGCCCTTCATGACTACTGTGAATATTTTTGCACTTTTTTCCCATTTTTTTTTAATGCAGCTCTCAGTGCTTATGTTTAATAATTTTGATAATAAATTTATATTTTTTCTAAACATGTGGAACTTCTAGTCAGGTATTTGTTCCTAAATGCGCCCGCTGTTTCCAGTAAACGATACTGGAGCTATTCTTCCATTTGTAAAGATGAACAATATAAAAGACTTAACTTGTAATTATTTTCACATATTAAATGTCAGCAGTGAGAGAGACTGAATGTCTTTTCAGGCAGTGGTTAACTCTGTGGTGAGAAAATAAAGTTCTCACAGTAAATAGTAGATGATGTGTTAATCTGAGATATGAAGGAGTGACTGTCAGCATGATTTCCTGGTGAAACGGATGAGGTTAAATTAATAAATATGCGCATGGTATTGGTCTGTATGCTCACTGAGTGATCATTAGAGTGTCTGGGGAGAGAAACTGTCTCTGTCGCAGCTGCCTGGTTGTACTTGTTGAATTGAAGCAGGAAGTACAGGAAGTTCTCCTGAACAGTGTCTATGTGTGAAGACCACCTTAGGCCCCGAATTAGGGAGGCTCCTAAGAAGTGTAATGGTCTGCCGTAGCCACAACATCTACAAATGACATCAAGGTGCACCGTTCCTGTAGCTTCTGGTTAAATACAATGTTGTAAAAACTTACATAGCATTTTCAGTCAGTAATAAATTACCAAGCTAAGTAAATTCTTACACAAAGTGATGTGAAAATGTTGCAAACATATTACTTTTCAACATTTCATATATAAACCACAGTTCTCCAAGTATCTAGATAACTTCAGTAAAGATGGAGTGAAAAAAGCGCCAGTGTAGGCTTAGATAACCTGAATCTGACAAAACTGCAAAAAAATTAATTAAATAAATAAATAAATAAATAAATAACTTGGCAAAGAATTACACAAAGAGGTTCTCCAAAACTGGAGAAGAAAAAGCAACAGAGACCAACTCAGCAAAAGACCAAGTAACAGTTTTAATTACAGCTTTATTTTCAGTTATTTTTGCAAACAGGACCTTTGGACAGCGAGCAAAAAGCTTTTCTTGAAATGTCACAGGAAATATAACCACATATTGGTGTGCAGTCAATGGTACCACAGGGGTGTGAAAATAGAAAGATTAAACTCAGAAGGACGACATGTACTTCCTGATTAGCTGTACAGCAGGTCTAGACCTGGCTTTGGAGACCACAGTACTTTAGAAGCTGTTCGTTCTCTGTAAGTATAGCTGACTTTCTACTAATTTGTTAAAATGTAATTGTGTTTTCAACAGAACCTTGTAAGCACAAGGTGCCAGATTCTTTGAGCAGCTGCTGTGTGGGTGTGGTGGTGGTGGTGTGTTTACAGTTTAAAAAATCAACTGCATGCATATCCTCGCTGTAAAATCATTTCTCAAATTACTCCAGTTTTTTCAAATACTCCTCGTCAGCTAATTTAAAATTATCTGACTTAAAATCCCTGAGTTCAGTTAGATGAAGTCGTTCTGTATTGCTCAGGTAAATCTGGCAAGTTGTGGACCACACCCTATTGGTTATATAAGCACAGAGCACAGCTTTCTTGATGAATCAACTTTAATTCTGTAAAAAGGGACAAAATAAATCTGTACCCAACTTGGGTACAGAAACTTGAGTGTTTCTTGCAGAACTGTGACGTGAAACGGACTTAACAAAACCAGGAACACTTTACCAGTTGTTAGACATGGTGGCATCGGATCCTAGTAGTGCTCCAGTGTTTGAGTTCCTGACCTAGTGCTCACCTGTGCTACCTGAACTTTTGTGTACTCTTTGTTGCCTCTGTTAAATTGCCATAATTCACCATAACCTGGGTCCACTGCGTCCATCCTCACCATCACCAAACCACAAATCATGACAGAAGAACCCTGCTTTCCAGAGTTTTGTCAACTTTAGTAATTTAACTTGAAAAAATGTTCCCTGATTTCAAAACCTAGGTTGACGTGGTGCCTGTAGTTCTCATCTCCAATGTCAAGGCAGAGCAAGGATTGATTCTCCAGATCAGTATCTGCTCTGTCCAGTATCTATTTGGTGATAAATAATCACAAATCAGTTTCGAAGCAAGGAGCTTGGGCTGATTTATTAGTATTTATTTAATAAGAGAAATCCTATTATTTTTCAGGCAGCACCTAGTCTGGTTCAGAAAAACAAGATGAGGATTTCCTGTAATGTGATGAACAACTTCTGCTCTCAGTTTCAGTGCTGATGTGACTGACATTTCTTCAACCACACACTTTAAATAAACAGCTATGGCCATCTTAAAACTCACATTTCTGCTGAGTACTTGGAGCGTCACTGGTGAGTTGAAATGACTACATTCACCTTTGTGTGTTTAACATCGGATGAAGGAAACCTGCACATTTTAGAAACATGTTTCTTCATAAGGTTTTTTGATAAATACTTAATATGGTGCCTTGCAAATATTTACATTCCTTAAACCCTTGAACATTTTGTTTCTTTAGAACCCCGAACCTTCAGTATAATTTATCCAGATCTTCATAGGATTGCCCAACAAAGTTAATAATTGCTGAGTGGATCCACTAGATTTAGGTCTGAACTTTGACTAGATGGGATTACGGAAGCGCATTCCGTAGTTTTCAGTCAAGTACATTTAGAAACCACTTGCTCATTTCCTGTGAATAAAAATATCTACTGCAAGCATATCAAACTCAGACATTAGTAAAGAAGGATTAAAGATGAGATAACTATTTACATTTATTTCTAACACTAAAATAAATTAAAAAATAGATACATGTACTATTTTAAAGTTGATTATTTTTATCAGATAAGAAAATTGGCTTTGTTCATGCAGTTTCTTGTCAGTTACTTGATATATTGATCAACATGTCAACACAGTTACCCAGTGTGATATGTTAACACTGTTCTGACAGTTTATTTTTTCCAGAAAACTATTGTTAAACTGAGTTCATAAGTTCTTAATATGGTTTATGTAAGGAAAAGAAGGACATCCCGTCATTGTCTCATCTTTAAGTCCTTTAAAGACTTAAAGTGGAAGATTTGGCTGCATGTTGAGAATTATACTGCATAAAAATAATGGACTGCTTAAAATTTGAACTATTGTCCAGTCTGGATCCCTTTCATCTCATTAGTCTATGAAACTTTTGAAAACCTTATTTTAACTCTTTAGTTGCTGTTCCTCTGCATTTTGAACCACAGCCAAACTCTGGTTTTTACAGCCTATAACAGGGTTTTCTTATATAATGTTACATCTACATTCATCCATTTTCCTAACCAACCTCCCTGTTGTTTCACAACAAGATGTTGCCACCAGAATCAAAAGGCTTTTATTCCTAAAATCTCAATGAAAATATACATTGTATACTTTGTATGTTAACAGGAAATGTTTATTAAAATAGTCCTTTCGAGATTTTTAGTCAAATAATGCAAAGAAAAAAATTAAAAACAAAATTGAAATAAAGAAACTATAATCAGTTTTGTGTTCACTCATGCTGGATCATAATTTTTTTTCAATACATTTACTGATTCCAAACTGACATCTTTGTGATCATCACAATTTGTAAAATGTTTTTTGACCTAATTTTTTTTCTCAATCCAGTTACAGTAACAGAGCCATGGATGACGCATTATCGACCAAAGAACAGCTCTGTGTGTCTCAGTGTCAAGAAACCACCTCCATATAGGAGCGGCGTATGGACACTTGATGGAAAATTTGTTGCTGATAAGGAATATATCCGTAAAGACTATTCAGAGAGAGTAGTCTTCAGCTCTGAAAACTTGACTTTGTGTATAAATAGACTGACTGAAAATGACACAGGCATCTATAAAGTCACTTACTTGTCCAACTTTATTGAACAATTAGAAAATCACCAAGTTATTGTACAAGGTAAGTTTAAGCTGTATTTTGGCTTTAAGTGTGAAAGTTGTAT
>CAEGAF010026000.1:0-21868 GCA_903067075.1 Micropoecilia bifurca | reverse complement strand
CTCGGTGTCCGAGTTGACTAATGATGTGGCCGCTGCTGGACAGTCTGGTTCCCCCATCAGGGGACATTACACATTCCGGACATATTTGAACAATTACATCTTTACTCCTCCATCTTGCTTTGGACGTGATAACGCCGCAGAATGCACTGCTCTGGTGGGAAAATAAAACAATCGTAACGTTGGCGAGCTGCAGACGCAGAGCGGTCAATGGTGTCCGGCTGATTGCAGCCAATAAATGGCTTGTCTCAGAGGAGTGTGTCATTAACACGCCGGCCGTGGATGAGGGTCAGCGCGGTTTAGAACAGGTGGGCTCTAATGAGGTGCATTCTATCTTTTTAAATAGGACCTTTTTGCTCTGGATGGAACCAGTTTCTGAACCAGGTGTACAAACACACACACACTAATTATCATCCACTGAAACAATTGATTTGCCTCCAGGCTTTTACTGTTCGTGGCGGTTTCAGACAAAAGGAGGCCACTAATGCCGGCGTTCGTGGCTCAAGGAAATCGGAGCTGAATAACCGAAATTAACTTTCACGCAGTTTCTGCAACGCATGGAAATTCTTCAAACGGAGAAAACCGTAATTAGATCTTCTCTGTGTCTCTTGACGACTGCCTACGGTTGTTTCATCAGCGTTTTGAAATGTTTGCTTTTATCCAAAGAGCAAGATTAGTTTTCAGCAGTGAAAAGGCAAAAATAAAAAAAAAATACTAAACTGGTCCCCCATGAAAGGAAGGGGGGAAAAATTGTTTTATTCTTGCGACATTGTGGTGCAGGTAGGAAATTGGTGGCTCGGTGGCAGCAGATGAGTTTTCCCACTAAGACGCTTGAAGATTACAGTTCTGTTGGGTTTTTCCCCCACCCAGTTTTGTTGGATGGGCTTTCTGGATTTGTGATAGGTTGGTTTTCTTGAAAAAAAATAAATAAATAGATAGTTGAATGACAGCTTTGGAAAACTGGAGGAGCAAAGACGGAAATGATGCATCTAGGAAGCAGGGCGATTGTTGTCCACGCAGTAGGGAGAGATTAGTATTCATTGAGGAGTCGGAGCCGTCCCGCTCCTTTCTCCTGATGGTTGAATGTCTCGCCAGATGGAGGGCAGGGTTATTATAGCCAGATTAATGCTGTCATCTGGCTGAGGTGTAACCCTTGCAGGCTTCAGGCGCTGCTGTGTGAGGCTAAAGAAGGTGCCTCAGGTCAATCCTGCAGTGAACTGGGAACTTGGACACGAATGCCGCTGACATTAAATCTTAGATTAAAACTACGTTGCGCTGCGAGTCCCTGTATCTCACCTGGTTCAAACAGCGGGGGACCGAAAACATAAAGAGGGTTTAGGTCACTTCGGTTTATGGTTCAGTGTGTCACGTCTTAACGGGTCGTTCCAACGAGGCGGGTTGAAATTCGCCGCACCTTTGAATGAAAGTCACTGACTTCGTTTTAGTTCAGCAGACAGAGTATTCATTTCCACCGACTTAACTGGAGCCAATAAAATGGGTTTCCATTAATGCTATTTGATGGAGTCTTTGAAGTTTGCATTTGGAAAAAGATTGATGAAAATACAGAATTCATCAACTTCAGCTGTTTTCTGCTGCTTGGTTTTGCCTTCATGTACCTAGAAATAAAATGTTTATACTTCTGGCTCTGTTTTCATTTTTAAGACAACTGTGCCAACGTGACAACTTTCATGATCAAAATTTTAGTTTATCACTGTTACTGTTTTTTCTGATGATTAATTAACTGAAGTTAAAAACAAATTCAGCTCTTTTTTTTTTTTAACAAAATAACATTTTATTGTTTAAGATGCAATATGATTCATATTGGATGACTCATATTGAGACTTAACTTGAGACAATTTAAGTCTCAAGTTTGAATTCTATTAAATCTTTTTTTTAAAGTGTGAGAACAGATGGGAAATGAAACATCTCACATTCATTTTTAAAATAAAAAAGCAATCTTAAATTGAGGCACTAGAGAACACTGCTTTTTTTATATTTCACTTTACTTTGAGTCTCCAGATTGAAGTATGAAATAGCTTTTTAGTGAAATAAATATTTCTAATTTAATATTTTTTCCACTTCATTACTGTTTTTGATAGGCAAGTGCATGTGGTGTAAGCCAAAATGTGTTTCTGTGTACATGTACAGCATTCTGTACTTTTGCAAAGAAAACATAAACGCCGCCTGTTAGCAGCCATGAATGAACTGGATGCAGGTAGTGGACGAAAGGTTTCCTAGAATTTAGATCTGAAGGCCAAAATTCAGAGAAAGCGCATCAAGAATAGATTTTTTCTACACTGTAGTCCGTTCATAAACTGTGTTGCTTTTCCTTTTGACATTTTCTGGTTTAGACTTATAACCACAGGACAACTCAATAAAAAAACAATTTGCTCTCGTCAACTAGCAGCATCGTTTTGCATTAAGATCGTAGTTGCTGAGAACCTTTTGCACAAACATTCCTCAGATTCCTTTGGTCACGTCCACCAGCTCCTTCCTTGGGATGGAGAGCCGTTTCTAGGCCAGGTGGAGGATGTAATCCCTCTAACAGAACCTTGGTTGACCGCGGGGCCTCAGCTGGTCAGGCGGTTTAACCTCTAAAGGGCGGCTTCAGGAGGCATCCTTATCAGGAGAACACCTGGACCTGCTCCTCTCAGCGCGGAGGAGAGGCAGCGGGGTTTACTCAGAGCCTCTTACCGATTAATGAACTTTTCACTCTTAAGAGAGGAAGAAGCTGAGCCAGCCTGAAAAGACAGTCATTTCACTCTTCAGCAACATTTCATGATTGTCTTGGCTGGACTCCAGTTGGAAATGAATTAGGACGACGACTTACGTTTATTGTTTTAATCTTGTTGCGGCGATTTGGAGGTAAAAAGGGTGAAAACCGTGTTTTTTTTTTTTGTCTTTATATTAAGAGGCAGTTATATTATTGATAATTTATGGTGATTTCTTCAAAGAATTGTGATTTATTGTTGTCACAATAACTTTCAGTTGTTGATGGTAAATGGAAAAACAAAACTGACAATATAAGAAACGTTATTATTGCCTCTTTCTCCAAGTTCGTTCCACAATAAATATCAGCAAATTCAAAAATAAGATTGAAAGTAGAAATGAAGAAGAAATGTTTGAAGAGGGAATGATTTTCAAGAATAATATTTGTGCTTGTGGTGATATGAACGCTGTATCATACACATGTCACAGCCATGACTAGACGGGACATCATTTTATGTTTCATTGTGTTGCGAAAGGTGAATTTGAACCAGCTTGAAATGTTTTGCAAAGGACAATCCATCCAGACTGGTCTCATACAAACAAAAACATTCAGAGAAGACCAATTTAACTGAGTAGAAACTGTTCTCTTTGCTTTACCTCATTTTTCTATTGTCTCCATTACAGCAAATCCTCCTGAAACTAGCTTTGCCGTTTCCTTAATCCCCTCCACGTCGGTCTCTTTCTATCCCCCCAGGTGTTCACTGCAGCTGTAGCATCAACTCAGTCTGCGGATCAAATTTTCATTGGTTCTTCCAGTCCGTTTCCATTGGAAATAACCCCTTTGTATTGGCGAGGCTGAAAATAGAAACAATGCCAAGGAGAATAAATTGTTAAGCATGTTGACTGTAATCTCAGCGGGCCGTTGGAGGCTGACTCTTTGGAATGACTGAGGATTGAACTCAGCCAGAATAATTACCTTATTGTCACCTCTGAGGCTGATGACCTGTTAAATAAATAAATATTTAAATAAATAAAAAAGTAGAATTTTAACCAGCTTTTGCCATCCAATTATTAAACAGTTGATCCAAAGATGAATCAACATATCCGTCCTATGCTCAATGGATGTCAAGCAGAATGGGATGAGAACTTTTCTACATGTTGATGTTATAAGTATATTTTAGGTTCATCCTTTGCTACAAATGATCAGGCACTGAAGGAATGTCATGTTAGCTAATAAAATGTTTTCTTATTGAAAGGGGATCAAGTTGTTTTCATCTTTTAGTCTATTTCTATTATTAAGTAAAATAGACTTAAGTGGTTAAATGAGAAATCAGCTGAATGTGTTAATTTTTTAAATTTGATTAATCGCCAGAATAATCAATTACTAAAATATTTATTAGTTGCGTCCATAAATTATATTATTAATGTATTAGTGTGTGTAATGTTCCTTTGCAAAAGCTGTTTGCAGTGCAGTAATTGTTTGCTACAATATATTGTTCTGAACCTGCACTTTGTTTACTACATTTCCATGTTTAGCCTGTTCCACAGTGTCGACATTGTCCAAAACGCTAAAAGGTTTCATGCTCTCATAGCTGCCTTGTGCTCATCTTTTCTCCATTTTGACTGGAAGCTACAAACCTGGAGACAACTGAAAGTCAAACTGCAGCGATGATGACAGAGACGGTTGTGTTTTCTTACACCCTGCATGGCGGTTTAAACTACAGAACAAGTTCGGAGATTTCTCTGCAAATGAACAAATTCAGAAAACTCCTATTTGCAGAACCATGTGACATTTCTTTATTTTTTTACCCTCTTTGCCATTTTCCTCCGAACATACATTATTAATATGCAAATCATATTGTGGCACATGGCAGTTCAAACAAGACATATTCACACTGAATAAAAATAGATTTTCATCAGATGAATTTTCTTCGGTTTGCTTCATATGATGAGAAAAGTTGTCTCCGACTCTGAAATGTTACTGTGCCTCAATATTTGTTCACTTGCAGCCGGCGCTGCTGTCTGGATTTATGCTGGTGGAGATGGAGTCCATTCCCTTGGCGACGAATATTTTAAACTGAACTAATTTTTTAAATGTCAGCTTCGCAGAGCGCCACAGGATTAATTTCCAAGTCAGTTATCTTCTGTTGTTCAGTAGAGGGTATTAATTATCTTTCAGGCCTGTCGTGGGACAACCATCATTTTTGGCTTATTTACAAATTGTTTCCTGTAAGGAGCCATAATGAGAATGCTGCTAGGTTATTTTATTTATTTATTTTTTGTATATCAGCACACATTTCAATCATGCATATGAGCCAACAGAAACAGCTTTATTTCCAGTAACTGCTTAAGGTTTAATATTAATAGCTTGTAGGTCTTTAAACTTTTAAGTTGGGTATATTTTATGCTTTGCTTTAGATATAGTTATGACGGGGATGAAAATTTGAATTCAATTTAGGCAGAGCAGTTTTTTCACTAAACTTCTCCGTTCTCTTTTTGTTTGCATTCAAATGTTTAATTTTTAAAAAGTCTTTGAAAATGAGCAAAGTTCTCTGTGAATGTCTGTAGAATTTAGTTTTCCTCAAAAAACTAAATTTCTTTCACATGTTCACTCAGTGTTCAGAAAACTGGAGCACGTATGACTTTTATTCCCGCTCAATGATTGGTTAAAATCAAGACATGACCCATTCTAAATATTAAATGAAGACGGATCAGAAATACGACCAATAAATGGATCAAACTAAAATAAAAAAAAGTTCTTAAAAAAAGTAATGGCATAAACACTATTGGATGCTGGACGTTTGCTGGGTGTTTTGTGAACTAACACTAAACCGGTCACAATAAGTAATTTTGCTAGATGATAAATTGTTCCAGAAGTTATTGCAACAAACTATAATATATTTGTTTTGAGACCATTTTCAAGGAATTTAATGGCAAAAAATAATAATAATGCAAGAACACATTCTGAAAGATAAGTAAACTTTAAATTCCAATGATCATTTATCACTGGATTTGGAAGACATTTTAAATATCCAAATAAATACACAAAACAATAAATTAAATCAATTATGAAGTCTTTGTAAACCAAATTGTCCTTCAAAAAGAAGGTCTAGTTGAGACCAAAGCGGCAAACTGAAGACCTTTATCAAATAGTTTTTGGAAGAAACAGAGAAAACAAGGGATAAATGATAAATCATGCCAATTGAAATTATTGAATTTGTTTTCATTTATCATATTTATTTATTGCTTATTGTGACAGGCCTACCTCATACACTCCGAATGGTCGAATATAGTGGTTTTGAATCCTAAGCTGACACAAATGAAGTTAATTTAACTTTTTTTTTTACTTCAAAAAGATAAAGATTTTGCATTCTGGATGTTTGAGAATCATTTATCTTTAAGATTAAAAAACTAAGTCTTCATCAAAGGTCTGTATCTAAAGCTATACCTTATTTCTATTTTTTTAATACATAAAACGGTTTTCCAACTCATTGCTTGAAGAAATTCATACACAATAACAGTGCCCCTTATACTCAGTGTGCTTTGTTTTTGATATTACTAAAAGAAATTAAAAAGAACATAACCCATTCTTTTCTCACTCTAACACCAAGAAGCAAGAGGGATTCAAGCATGAAATTGCATATATTACGACCTATAGAACCTCACCTATATGATTTTCTTTCCCCCCTCTTTTTTTCCTTTTTTTTAAGGGGGAATTTGCTCATTCCCATTTCAAGCCCGAGGGCTGGTCGGTCCCTTAAATTGATCTAGTGAGCACAGCAGCTTCTAAGAGACCTGCTCAGGCCCGATAAGCTGCGGCACCTTCGCCGGCGAGGCTCAGACATCAAATATGCTCCATTTCACACGGGAAGTCACACAACTTCCTCAGGTAGCAAATCTGACCCCGGAAAAAAAAAATGTCAGAATTATTCCGACATGCAGGAGAAAGGATTCAGCCTGGAGAAGTGCACTTCACTGTGGACAGAGGCTCCGTCTGCATTGAGGCCGTCACTGACATGTTTGGCAACATTTCACTCATTTCACTCGCATCTAAATTTCCCGACGCTTCGTTCCTTTAGACACATCTCACGTTATTGTGCTGGACCAAAAGGAAAACTCGTTTCCTTATAAGCTGCACATCCAACATCATTTCCCACTTAGATAATTTGACCCAAAACAACAACATCACTTAGAACAACCTGATTTATGCCTGAAAGTAAAAACTGTCAAAAAACTAATGGAACGTCTTCGGCTTAAATATCTGCTTTCCCCCCGTAAATAAACGTCTGGCTCTCCTCGGAGTGACTCTGCGCCCCCCTGCTGCGTCGACTATTTCTTGAGGAGAAAACATGTGGCGAGCCCACCTCCCCCTGTTGCCTCAGACATTTTGACAGGTTGACATGCTTTTCCAGTTATTTACTTTGGGCAAACAGCGCACAGAGTCATCTGAGTTGACTCACCCGTGTCATCAAAGCAGAAGTCAGAATGTTTCCATGTAAATAAGTAAAGCAGAAAGTAGGAAATGATGCTTCGTTTTCATTTAAAATACAAAAAAAAAAAAAAAAAAAAAAGAAACGACAGAAACATGTGGTTCAGATTTGACAGCAGAGGAGTGGATGAGTCTATGTGACCGGCTGTGATAAAGCAGGAACAAGTGTCACTGGGGGCGTTCTGAGTTATTTACAGATTCTACAATGGTGGACTCTGGGCTTTCTAACGATGTCAAACAGAATTAAAAAAATTTTTTAGAAAATATGGTAATTTTAATATTGGCACTCTGGAAACCAAATCAACAGGAAAAGGTGCTATTGCCCGTTTGCCATGTGCTGAATCGGAAGCCTCAGTCTGAAGATGACTTCAGCTTTGTTTGATACTGAGCATTTATGCTTGTCATCAGATTTGATTACAGTAAACTGTGCCTGAAGAACACATGACACTTATGAATACTTGTATGCCAACTTAAGTTGGCATGCTAGTTGCCAGCCTATCCAAGGCTAAGGCTATGCTATTCAAGGCCAATGCTAGCCTCTTTGTGCTAATAGCCAGCAGAGGAAAAAGGCAATCCACCGGTTGACCAGCCCAGGCATGCTAGTCACCGGCCTTTTCCAAAGCTAACGCAAGTGAGGATCCTCCTTCTCGTTTATCTCAGTTACCGGTGACTGCCATCATTAATCAGACCAGTAGCCCACTTCAGAATGGATACAGCCTCCTGCGACAAGGAAATAGTCACTGCTAGGTGTGAGATAGTCTTAACAGCATAAAACGATGTCTAAATACACGGTGGAGGGGTCAGCTGACCGTCGTCAGAGGTGCTTATTTGTGTTCATAAAATACACACCCTTCTATTGTATTTATTAGGATACTAAATAAATATGCTAAATTACATAGAAAAATAACAGCTGTTGACGTGTGTACAGAGCATTGTAAGCTAGCAAAGCTTTAGGTAGCAAATGATTGGATCTAACCGTTGTTCAGGGTAAACTAGCAGGACTATAGACCAGATATGCATCAGATATATATGCCTCTATGAGAATAAAATATCTATTTATAAAGTCTGCTATAAAGTCAAATACATTGCATACCTAAATGTGTGCTACTCCATTTAAAAAGTGTAAATATGTTTTAGTTTAAACCAATGGATTAGAACAACATCCTGCAGGACTAAGCAGTTTTGTCTACATTAGAAACAGAGGGCTGCAAATTAAGGAATATGAGAAAAATGTTAAATTATGAATTAGATTAAGCATATTTTTGCCTTAAAATGATAAAAATAACATTGTGCTACTTTTTAAAGCATAGTACTTCTGTCATTTATTACACAGATTTATGTTTTAATGTTTTTGATTTATTTCAATTTGAAAATACTGCTTGGTATTTATAGATAACATGGTTTTGTTTTTCCTTTGGTTTATAAAAATTAGCTTGCTAACTAAAGATAGAAGTATATCATTTATTAGCTCCTTTGCTTCCAGCAATTACAAATGTAAACAGCATTTGTCTTCATTTGGCTTAACAGTGTCGACTTACAACAAAGCGGAGAAATTAACAGCTTGTAACTCTATATGTCACAGCAATTAATGTAATTAATACCAAATAAAGAAGTGTCGTAAAAACAAATGCAGCTTTTCGGAGCTTACAAATACACATCTTCCATTCATAGAGCACTGTGAGGCCTGTTTTATCAATTTTTCCTTTAAAAATCCTTTCTAGATTTGTGATATTTTAAGCATTATTTCATGCTTTATGTGCTCTATTACATACTTAAACTAACTACCCAACCTTTTAAAAATAAGTTACTAAGTCAATAGTACCCAGGTTAATAGTTTATTGATTATCAGTTTTACCTGTAATGATGAGAATTCCAGACACTTACAGGTCCAAATGTGATCTTACACTCAAAATATGCTTATTTAAGTCTGTATGTACAATTTTAACTAAATCAGACACAAGGGATGTCACACTACAACAAAACAGAACATAATGTGGTAAAAGCAGATATATCTGTACAAAGTTCAACAAATTTCTTGGAGATAAAGAAGCCAGAGACGTTATATGTTTTACTCATTTGCGTCAAGCCTCAAGGAGAAAAGCACTCAACGCCACAGCAGTGCTCTTCATGAGACTCGTGGCTGTAAGTCACGATAAAGCCGTTGTCCGGAATAATTAGATTATTTTTAACCTTAAGTCTCAGACAGCTAAAACTGCTTTGTATTTCTGTAAATAATATGTGTTTTCTTGTAATTCTTCTGAATTACAAGAAAAGCCAAGACACTGTGCAATCCCCATCTTAGATTTAGTGTCTTTTGATTTTTAAAAAAATATATATATTTCACTCTTGATTACAGTGCAGATTTGAGTTTAAAACCATCTGAAACTGATAGATGATTCAAAGTATGAGATATCAACATAGAAATCTTGCTGGGATGACACGTTGACAACGGTGGTTTTGTCTTTTTGTGCTTCCAAATCCGCAATGACCTGTTGAGTAATAGCGGTGTTTGGCACAAGGACAATGACAATGGACTTTACGGATCATTTGAGTGTTGGGAAGAGGATTGTTCAGCTGTAAACACGGATGCTCGATTGGATTGAGATCTGGCGGGATTTCTACGTCAAGTTGCTGCTATTCTTGCTCCAAGTGTATTTTTACGTCTTTTGCATCGACTATTCAGTCGAGAGTTTTACAGCCATTGTCCGGGACCTAATTGGTTTAGGGTGAGGGTCAGGAGAGCTGGTTTTGACCTTGAGAGCTTGTACGAATCTAAAACGAGAAGCGTTTTCTTGGTATGGTGCAGAAAATGGAAATTACGTAGATATTTTTGTATTTTTAGTCAACCAAAAACACTGGAATTTCAGCATTTCAACAAAAAAAACCCAACTACTTAACATTTTGGAGGGAGAGCTTTAAAATTGAGATGAAATGATTTCTGGTTGCACAAAATCTTTATTTCTGGGTAAATACACATATATATTTATATATGAAAACTGGGATTGCACCAATTGAAGCTTTCTGGCTGATTACTGATTCTGATTTTGGCTGATACCAATTTTTTGTCTGAAATGTTGCAATAAACAGCAAGAAAGTCACTGAGTTGGTAAACGTGATTTGTCTGTTATTAACTGCAAACATACAAAAATGACCTGGAAGGCCAGTCCATCAGTCAAACCTCTTTTACAGGAAAATTAAAAAGGACAGTTGTTTTACTTGTACACTTTTGCTGAGGTAGATAAGATTTCCCAATAATTAAGAAAACCGGCACCGATAAATTGGTTGATTTAATCACACATCTGAATGTTTGTTTTCCTCGAAATAATGACTTTTCCCCAGGTCTGCATACTCCAGTTATCAATGAATTGATTACTAAGTTCAACTACGATTATTTCAAGATTTGATTAATCACAATAGATCCAATTAATCACTTCAACCCTAGTTCTAAGTTATGATCTTTAAAGTTTACATAAGTAAATACTCCAATATACCGCTGTATTCAGTGAATTGATATGGTTTATTGACCTTCACCTCCATGAAGACTGGATCTCCAAGTCGGAATTTTTTTATGTATTGTTTTAATAAACATGAATTTAGTTGTGCCTTATGTCAGATGGGATAATAATCAATACTTTGGTCCCCCCAGATTGGAACACGTCGTCTCGGTTCTCAGCGTCTCCCGCTCTGTCTGGCTGCCGTAATGCGATTGTCTCTCGATTCGAATGACAGTGGTCGTATTATGATGTCGTCATAAGCAAGCCGTTTGTCCACCCCTATTCTACCTCCCTGCTAAAGCCAGCCTGGGCTGATAATAGGATTTGGAGCGTGGAGAGGCAGATTAGCGACCTGGCCTAAGAAACAGTGATCATTTATCTGCAAAGCTGTTGCAGATTGACACGACTGGTTAGGAGGTCCGAGAGCGGAGAGCGGGTGTGAGGCGGCCGGGGTCGGAGGACAGGAGAAGTCACACAAGTCACACTACGAATTGCATCTAAACAAATCAGTTTGTGGATCTAAGAGCTAAAAACTACAATGGGAGTGGGATTAGTTCACCAAAGCCATATCACGCAAGCATTTGCAGCTAAACAACACGGGAATAAAACAGGGCGGGTTCACTTCATGTGAAGACAAATGATTTGTTTACGTCTTCGTCACACCAACTGCAGCTTTCGCCTCCATTAGCGGCCTCATTCATCTAAACTAATCAATGCTCTGAGCTGTGGCAGAATTAAAGGCTTAACTCTGCTGCCAAATGTCCACAAAGATCTACAGGAGCTGATTTAATACTCATTGTGAAGCATAAGGCACAATTGTTGTTGTACCAGGATATTGGTATTTACGGTGTCAATCGGGCATTTGGTGAATTGTGATTTTTAAAGGAAAGGAGTCAGTTTCAGGGTTTTGTTGTACATATGTTCTTTTTGAGACCTATGACCTGTACAAAGGTTTTCAGGAAATTTTATCCATCAAGATTGACCAACAACAAACAGATTTGGGCTTTTCTGATTTTCTTTCTGGCGACTAAAACACTTGTGAGCTCAATCATTTAATTAATTTAACATGACAAATACTGATGATAAAAAGTGCTTCAAGTGCCTTAAGTCAGTTTTGAATCCAACATTTCCTCATCTATGCTGGAAAGTTTGTTTAGAACCTTTTTATTATGGAACTTATGGCAAAATGAAAGATATGAACAGAAAATATAGGCATTCAAGGAACAGAGTTGATCGAGGGGAAATTCCTGGAGTTTCTGATTTTATTTTATTTTATTGACAGGAACGCCCATATTGTCTAGATTGAGTGGGATTGACTCAATATGGTTCTTTAAAATTAGTACATGGTTTAATTAAATCTTCAATTGTCTTATTTTCTGACAATATATTACCTAAATTGTGCCTAGCTTTACTGTTTCTCTCTAAACGTATGTCTGACCTAACACATACTGCAACAGTCTTCAGTAAACTCACTTTGGTAAAGTGCTGTGCCATATTGTTCAATCTGAATCACTTCAAACATGCAATTTCCTCTAGACTTTGACAAAACGACAAAAGGCAATTAGCAAGCTTTTAATCATTTAGCCTTGCATTAGAGAATGGTGAAGTGGCTAAAGAGGATTACACATAAATCTCTTTCATATGCCTCTCACCATCACACAGCCAATCTCAAGGGTGCAACCGTTCTCCATCTAATCCCAGAACTGATGTAAGAAGAAAAGAAAGAAATCACAGATTTTAGTTCTATCATAATTTGTGGACTGTCAAGAGGCCTTACAAGCCAGCCTCTCCCCAACTCTAAGTCTGCCCAGTCAGGGCTTGTGAGGGCCGTCAAATCCTTTTACACTTCGATTTAATCCATGTTGGTTACGGTCCTCTCACCTCGTATGTGTCAAAACATAGACAGAAGTGTTATCTTTATGTTGTGTAATCCATTTGTTCCTGTATCGCTCACGCTTGTTGAAAATTGGAAACGAAGAGTTTAAAGCTGCACTACACGCTTTGTTGAGAGTTGTCTGTTGGGTTTTCGGATCTATTTGTTACTCCGTGTCAGGATACGATGGTGGGGAAAAGGCATTTTTCATCACTTTCCACTTAATCACCCGATCCGTCCTCGTCTCGCTCTCACAAGTGATCAGCGGCCGCGGGCGGCGGGGCGCTCCTCTCCGTGGTCAATTTAAAGGAACTGAATGGTTTCAGCTGCCTGGAGGAGGAAGCTGCCACATTCAGGACTTTAATACGTTACGTTTTTGTGATATTTCACAAAAAATTGGGAAGGGATTTATTGTTACTTGTACAAACTATCCTACTTTCTTTTCTTTTTTTTTAATCAAGGGTAGGGTTTATCTTTTAGGAAATTAACATGTTCTTTACAATACGGCTGAAAAGTAAAAAAAAAACCCCAAAAAAAACGCATAGCTGACAACTTTGATTCTGTCATGAGAAAAGCTGTGGTACGGAAAATCAGACGGTCACGGCTAATGACAGCCTGAGCTTTTTTTTGTTAAAAGGGGAGTTTCCCTCTCCACTGTTGCCACAAGCATGCTTAGCATGATGTATTGCTGCAGAATCACCGACTCCATGCAGTCAGCTTCCCTCTATAACCACATGATCTTTCAGGACGAGTGATTGCTGCAAAACCAGTGAGTCAATGCAATTGGCTGGGACTCCTTGGATTAAAAAAATAATTTTTCTTAAAAATTAAAAAAAGAACTGACTTCACTGCATTTATTTCTAGGGAATTGGAATTGGAACACATGTTATTGGATGTTAATACGATTGGTTTTAATTAACGGTGTATTTCTGCATGTGTGATGGGTGGATGGATGAACCTGACAGGTGAGATGAGATTAGATTTGTTGTAAATTGATGCTCTAGAAGTAAACTGAATTTAACAGTACCAGAAAGTGCTGTAAATAACTTAAAAATAAGTGAGTAAGGTAAAGGAAAAATAATAGAAAAACCTGAAAAACATGACATTTGTGTCTTTTTTAATTATTTGTCATATTGTAGAAATTGGTTTATACTTTGTCAATTATTTTATTTAAAAAAAAAATCACATTTTCTTGATCATAAATTGTAAAAGCAATATAAAAGGTATACATTATCAAAATCTGCCCGAGGTCGTAACAAAGAAAAGAAAAAAAAAGAAAAAACGTTCCATATTTTTGCCAGTTTTCCCAGTACATGTAAAGGTTAAAAAGTCTCATTACAGAGCAGCCTAATTACAAGGCCCCCCATCCCCCGTCTCAACTAATTGGGAAATATAGTGGGAGGCAACTACAGTCTTCGGGCAAAACAATGAGTTGGCCGGTTGTCCTTCAACTCCAAGGCCAGGAGCCTGAACGCCTCATGTCAGCAACACATCCTTCAACACGACATTGAACCTTTACTAGCTGCGGGGCTGCTCTCCTATTACTGACCCTGCACTTACACCTGGCTGTGAAGAGAACATTTCCCCACAGGGATCAATAAAGTGTCACATTAGCACAGTAATGCACAGGCGAGGGAGAGAAGCGAGACAGAAATTACCTACACAAATCACCGCGCCACATCAGTCACGCTGTGATTTGTGAAGAGTCTCATCGGTGTGAGCCGCCGACTGCAGCTACTGGTGTACGGAGCTGCAACTCGCTGTGGAGCCAAACTATGTAGTCCAACAGCAACCCAAACATGTTAATGAGGAGTTTTATGAGTTTGATAAAAACTTAAAAAGTAGATTGAATGTTGCAGACTCTTGACAAGAATATCCCCAGGGTTTTCATGTCTTTTACCACGAGTGTCAAACTTATCATATTGGGCCAAATCAAAATCAAGCATGTCTTTGGAAGTGAGCAGAATTTGGCTCGTCACGATACATTTTGCTGGACGATAAATTGACCCGGTAATTATTGCAATAAATGACAATTATTTTGAGACCACCTTCAAGCAATACATTGATAATGACACAGCAACTTAAGTTTTTCCTTCAAAGATGAATAAACTTTAACTTTTTACAGAAAACTCTACACTAAAAATGTGAGATATTCTAAATACTCAGAATAAAACATTCAAAATGCCAAAACGTTTAAAACACACACACACACACACACACACACACACACACACACACACACACACACACACACACACACACACACACACACACAACCAAAACCATAAATAAAATGGATTATAAAGTCTCTAAACAAAGTTAAAAAAAATATTCATCATCAGAATGGAAATAATCAATTCTTTGATTATTATTATTCTACATTTGAATCAATGTAGAATATATGCAGTCAGGTCTGTCACGATAACAAATTTTGCTTGACAATAAATTGTCCCAGAACTTATTGCAATAAACGATAATATTGTTCTGAGACCATTTTCAAGTAATATAATAGTAATAATGGCATCATAATGCAAGGATTTTCAAGGATCAATAAACTTTAAATTCTAATGAACATTTAAACACTGGAAGTGGAAGACATTTGAAATGTACAAAATAAATAAACAAAACAAATAAAATGAATTATCAAGTGTTTATAAACAAAATTATCTCTCAAAAAAAGGACCGTTGCACCAGACTGGACTTTTGCATTCAGTTTTTGTTAAAGAGAGAAAAGAGATAAAAGATAAACAAATAAAAATGATCGAGTTTCTTTTCATTTATCAAGCGATTAATTGATTTATTGTTTATTGTGACAGGCCTGAATGTAGTAAAATAACACACATGGCGTTAAGCGTCTTTATCTACATTAGGGTCTAGATAACAATGACATTCATCAGTTTTTTTCATGTCTTTGACAGCAGTTTTACCCTATAAGTGTCTGCAGGTCAGCCTCAGTTTGCTCCAGAGAAAGTTACTTCAATGTCCTGACAGCCCGTCACCTGAAACATGATGGATCAGCCGTTTCTAAAGATGCGTCTGACTGCAACAGCCAGGTGTTAACGTGTTTCTGCAGCGAAGCTAAAATCTTACAGTGCTTGGCAAAAACTTTTAACACTCTGAACTTTTTCACATTTTGTCACAAGGTCCACACACTGGTTTCATGTGTGACATCTACACCTGCAGTGGATTATTTTGAAGGTTAGAGACAATTAGAGGAGGCTGTGGGTATTTTTTTTACATTCTATGTCAATAATTGAACAGTTTTAATTAGCTTGCGTTTTATTCAGGCTCGACTTCATTTTAATCTCAAAGTGTTGACGATTCTTATATTTACGACTTTGTATCGTTTTGACTTTATTCTCGTACAGCGTTATAATAACTGTTCTCGTAATTTATTCATTTTTCTCATTATGGTCCTCATACTCCTTCGTAACAATTAAAGTAAAGAAGCTTCCCTTTCAGAAAAAGTTTCCTCTTATTTAACCAAGCCCTCTTTTGAGGGGGCACAATAATTGCTGTAACATTATTTGTTGCTATATGTATTTCCTTACTGAGGATCTCAGACTGTGTTCAGGTTGTCGGCCAGATCTCTCAGCTGCCTCCGTTTCATCTTTGGCTCAGTCCCGCAGCTGTGCTGTAGGTGGACATGTGGGTGGGTGGGTCCAGGGGTCAGCGGGGTTCATCTGTATCTGTCAGACAGCTGGATATAATGAATAGTAGGATGAAGGCCAACAGAAACATCACTACTAATCATCTGAGCCCACATCTGAGGCTGCCACGTCCAGCAGCTCGGATGCAGCCAGGTTTTTCAGAACTTGCCTCCGTGAAACGCTCAGCCAGCTTTTCAAAGGTAATTTATTCCTCTACACACACACACAACAGTTTTATTCTTTTTGCTAGTTTGCTCCCACCAATTCTTATTCTATGTGCATTTGAAGTGTTTTCCGTCTGCCATGCGCTGAATGCCTGGTAAGGTGGCCGGCTATTATTAGACCTTTTCTAAAATATTGATTCTGTAATGGCTTGTGCACCTGGAGATTTTAATAATTTATCATCTCATTTGGCTACTTAAGGTGAATATGAACATTGAGGTCTAAACTAAGGTGACTACCAGCATCTTGGGTTTATTTACACAGTAAAAATGTTGGTGCTCACTGATTTCAGTTTTTCTCACTGATTACAGTTTTTCTCAA
Source organism: Micropoecilia bifurca (assembly GCA_903067075.1). Taxonomy (NCBI): domain Eukaryota; kingdom Metazoa; phylum Chordata; class Actinopteri; order Cyprinodontiformes; family Poeciliidae; genus Micropoecilia; species Micropoecilia bifurca. Next base: position 5,113 of record CAEGAF010026000.1, on the reverse strand, counting down.
AACAATTGAATGACTGTTCAGTTGTTTTATTGCTGCTCTTTAAAGTGTTGTAGTTCTTAAGCTTTATTCTTTTCAGAACTGGCACATTTTAAGATTATTACCCATTATTTTTCTGCACATATAACTTTAATTGCTGGTAATATGTCTTCTGGGAGAAAAGTGAAAATTACGAGCGCGTCACATAGACATATGCTCAATACTATTATCATAGGATGGTTAATAATAAAGGTGCCAAATGAAGGCTTTTGGGCACAAGCAAGAAGACAACTGGTTTTATAAAAGGGAGACGTTCATCCACAAATTCACTCTGATTGTTTAATTCAATATTTTTACAGCAAAAGCATTGAACTTCCAATACCGCATCTAAGTGCAGAGAATGCTTTTGATGGCCTTAATAACTGGAAATTCTTATTTGCAGCCTTGCATGAATTTGGTTTTGGAAAATATTTTGCAAACTGATTAAAAATATTAGAACTTCTCACCAGCATGCATCAAGTCAAATATCCATACATCTTATAGTTTTTGCATTCAGAGCGACACCAGACTGGGAGGCCCACTCTCCTCCTCACTGTTGGTTATTTTTATTGAACCATCAGCCACAGGGATCAGATAAACTACAGTTATTAAAGATATGAAATGCTAGAACATGCATTAATGTTCTTTGTTCAGTTTTAATTATGAACTATCATACATATCTACTATCAAAATCTACTGTGATTAAAGTATGTTATTGTGCTGAATGAGCCTGATACTGTTATTGCTCTATAAAAAGAAGAACATAGTTAAGGTCCATTTTTGAACCTACTATTACATTCAGAGTGTATTCTTTAATTTTGCTTCTGATTCGAACTTTACAAATAATATTGCTGTAGATAACGTGACATTTTACAGTAATGTGAATGATTGTTTTCTGGTTTAAAATGTAAGTATTTCAATCATCCCGTATATTTTTTTTTTTTTAGTTTAAAATACTATTAGACAGTTTTCACACAACATTGTCATTTTGTTTGAATATCATACACATATACTATCAAAAGCTACTGTGATTAAAGTATATTATTGTGCTTAATGGTGTTGGTTATATATTTCTCCATTAAATAATAGCATCATGGCAATTCTCAAAATCAAAACTGTGATTCTGTGATTCTGTTTGGGCATCCTGATAATCATTTATTTTCAGTCTTTCCAATCATTTTATTTATATTTTTTTAAACACATGATGTTACTTTGTCAAAGCTATTAGAATCAGTCCATCATGCCTACAGCATTTTCATTTGACATAATTAATGAACTATACAAATAAAATATCTGTTTGGAAACCAGTTAATTCAGCTATTTTTTTTCCTTCCATAACATTATTAGCTAAATTCAATAAAACTAATATGATTAAAAAAACGGGCCTGCCTATCGGGTTGTAGAATGATGCCTAATTAGTCTTTGACTCTTTTTAAATCAAATTCATATTACATTCTCATCCTGCGACTCTCGCGATTAACTGGGAAGGCGTTGGTGGATGTTTACAGATCATTAGCTGCGACCTGAAATTCCTCTCCAGCGATGGCTCAGTGGTTGTCTGAAATCAGATCACACCGCTTCTTAATTACCGTCTCTACATTAAACCCTCCCCGCGTCCCAGAAGGCATCGTGGTAGAAGGCCGCGTCTGGACGGCGGACGGGATCTGACCTCTCACTCCGTCACTCTCGTCGGTGGAGCTTGGCTCGTGTTGGGAACACAACACAGATCCGGAAGATAACGCAGGCATCCTGCATCCCGCTTTATAAATATCTCCTTCAAAGAGCCAGGATGATGGGAGGGATGCGCTGTGCTTTTGGGCTCTGTTGTGGCGGAGCATGGAAGACCCATTTAAGACCTCAGTTGGCTTTTCATTTTGAGCTGCTACGACCCAGGATGATGGACAGCTCCTGGTTTACTAGTCTGAGTCAGACTGACCAACTTATCAAACTACCAGAAGAAATCACGACTGCAGTCATGTCAAGGCACTTTCTAACTGTGCACAATGTAACTTTTTTTTCAGATTTACATTTTGTGATAAATTACAAAAATATTTCTAATTTTCTGCATCAGTATTTGTTCTGCAGATGCCCCGATTCAGTCCAAAGAATCTGATCTATTTCCTTATAACGACATTTTTAGATCAAAATACCTTAGTTCCCAGTCCCTGTTGTTGGCTTACTGTCATTTTGTGTCTCCACTCCCTTGGCGTTGGATGTGCTGGGATGACCTTTTCCATTGAAAGTTATTAAAATCATGGCCTATTTTGTAGAGATTCAGCAAGAAATCAGAATATTTCAGCTGGAACAGCCTCAACTAATAACTCGAAAGGTTTAAAGGCAACAAGGTGGATGTTCTGGATTGCAGTCATAGCAAATATTTATATTAATTATTTATCACTGAGGGCACCATTGCAATTTTGTTATATTCTTGTAACATAACGGCAAATAAAAATCTTGTGTTTTATGAAAAGAGTTTCCATAAACAATGAGTCTATACAAGAGAACATAAGAGCCTGGCAATAGCAGAGGGCGAATCCAGAGATGTGTGGTTAAAAATAGAGAGCTTCAATACCAGGACAACAATTAGAGTGAGGAACAGGTAGGTGCAATTACCTGAATGTGCTGCTGCTGCTGCTGCTGCTGTGTGTGAACTGAGGCAACAAAGGGAGGTTGAAAAACAGACAATCACAAAATACAAGTGAGCACTAAATAACACAAACCAGAGAAATAACTCACAACACAGATAAAAACTATAAATCAACAGATTAGGACAAATTATTTTGTCTTTCTGCATCGACTTAAATCCTCATCCCATTGCATCCCCCTTTCTCAGCTGCTCTGTTAAAGTCTTTGGAGCTTTTCCATTTGCTCAGAGATCACTGGGTTTGAAAGTAGATGTCAGGAAGCCATAGATGCCAGCCGACCCTTTATGTTTAAGTGCATAATCACACTTTACAATAAACACTGTAAGGAGAGTCCAGAGCACCAACCAAGTGGCATATAAAAGGCTTGAAGGTTTGAGGACCCTTGTAAGCCCATGTTATACAGAAAGGGAAAGAGTGATCAGGGGTCATGATCCAAGATCTCTAGTCCTTGTGATTAAATCTTTTTGAAATTAGAGATATAAACAGATCTGACCGAGAGCAATCAGAGAACTTCTTGTGTTTGAATTTGCTTGATTATTAAGATGTATTGAGCATCGTTTGCCTCAGGCATTAAAGTCTTAATCAACAATACAAACTTATTGCTCTGAAAACAGCTAGTTTTATCAGAAACTGAAGTGTCAGTGGGAAGTCACTTTTCAAAGTGCTTGTCTAAAGAAGAACAATATTTTATTTAATTCACACATTTCCTGCCCTTTACAAAACAAGTGTGACAAGTGCCAGCCTGTCATAGTAATTAAAATCAAATGAATCTTTCTTGCTTTGCAAGATAAAGCTGTAACTCATGGGCAAATCAGGGAAAAAATTGACTGGAATGTGGATTTATCAAGTGGTTTTCTTGAGATTTACAGAAAGGTTAAGGGTTTACTGTGTGTTTCTGTGTGTTGGTGGTAAAAATGTGCGATTAGCTGAGCTCAGCTTTCAACTAGAAACAACAAAATGGCTCTATTTTTAAGTAAGTATGGTTCTGAAGCTTTATCTGTCTGCTCAGAAATCTGAAAAGGTCACTCTGTGGACTCTTCAGGCATGTTTTAACATTTCCTTGGAAAAAACTACAGCATGTTACCCCATTTGTTGCCATGCAACCAATTCCAAAACCTACCATGCTCAGACATATTGTAAATGTGGAGAAAAGGTTTTAGTCAGGCAAGTTTCAGCATCAAAGTGATTCTTTTGGATGATCTGGTGGATGTTAAATTGATACGCAGCATTAGGCTCCAGACTGTTGAGTATCATAATTGAAATAATCAAAGGTAGACAAATGGCCGCTGTACATTTCCATTTGGAGGCCACTGAACAGCCATGAGAGTGAGGTAATGTAATCAAAGTGGCGTCACCACAATCAAACGGTGGAACATCCCTAAGTATGATTTACATGTTCACTAAGATAGTTTTAGCACAGAATAAAGACAGTTATGTAAAATGATTATGGCAGCAGATATACAAATATTCAATGATTGGGCACACTGATTAAATCATAACATTACGATCAGGGCTAACCTAATAGTGTGTGCTGTGTTGCCTGCTTGTCCAGGCAACACAGCCGTGATCCGTCAACGTATGGACTGTTTGAGTCCTGAGGGGATGGCGTGGTATGAAAAGGTGCAAAAAGGTATGAAACTTGTATGTTCAGATGCTTGATTGAGCTGAGATCAGTGAAGGACAAGTCAACACCACAGCCTAACTGCTGTGTTAATCAACCCATTGATTGTAACCATCACAGTTTCCTCTTTTCAAATTCGCTTATATAAAACTATTTTTTCTGACAAATTATTTACCTTCTGCCAAATGTATCCTAACTTCTATGGAGTGTTATTCACTTCCTGTGTCAGTGGGTGAACTGTTCCCAGTAATCAGTTTAAAAACTTGCTCAGCTCTAAATGAAAAGACAAATTCTTGAGGGGCAAATATGCTGACACGACACCAAAAATGAAGCGTTGACGTAACATTAAGGCCCCATCCATACAGAGACAAAACTAGGGGTATCCACAAAGGTCGTCCTGATCTGACCTTTTGGGAAACCAGAAACAACCGTTTCTGGAACTGGATTCCAAAGTGGAAACTTTTCTGAAATCTAGCTTCATGTTTTGGTGTGTCCATATGAGCCACATCTTTTATAAAAATGATATAACTCCATGCCCCTCACTTTCCCATGTAGAATTGCCGTTGTTTGGTAGTTTTTATGTCATTCTGTGGGAATGCTACAATACTTACTACAGAGTTTTCTGTTGTGCCCCTGTTTCTATTATACCTAATTGTTTTTACATTATTTTAGTACTTACTTAAATGTATTTATACAAATATGCTGTCTTGCTGGGGCTGCACAGTGGCGCAGTTGGTAGAGCTGTTGCCTTGCAGCAAGAAGGTTCTGGGTTCAATTCCCAGCCCCGGCCTTTCTGCATGGAGCTTGCATGTTCTCCCTGTGCATGCGTGGG
>CAEGAF010025999.1:0-18373 GCA_903067075.1 Micropoecilia bifurca | reverse complement strand
TAAAACCTTTCAACTCCACACAAATGTGCAAGTGTTTTTTGTTTTGTTTTTGTTTTTGTTTTGTTTTTTTAATATATAGAACAGCAATCACAATATATCAAATATTGTTTATGGCGAAAAATATGTGCCTGACTGTTTAGAATGAGATTGCTTCAATTTAGTACTCCATATAAATGCTGCCTGGAGCTTGACTGGATGAGATAAGGGTCAAATATTGACAAAAAGATGGATTTTGGCCACTTTTGCCTGCAGTGTCAATGTAGCCTTAGAGTTGATCATAGTTTTGAACGATACTATTTGATCAATAGAAACCATCATCTTCTGAACTACTGAAAAATGTGTATGATTCAGTGAAACTATACTAAACAGAGGACTCTGCAAGCATAAAAAGGATTAAGGAGAAATGATAAAAGAATAGACATTTAAATGAATTAAACCAACGCTCACATTTCAACAAACAAAAATCTTGCTTTGCTACTTCCCCCTTTAAGAGCGAGTGTGATAATGCATTTTGCTGGTATGGCTGCATTTTCTTTACTCCTCCTCAGTGCAGGTGTCTGATCAAAACCAATAAAGATGCTCCTTTTGACATAATTCTATAATCTGTCTGAACATGACCACAGGGCTGCAGAGTTGGTGACACATTAAGTTTGTCTATGTGATAGAATTAACTCTAATGTTGCCCGCAGCTTACTGTAAACACACGAAGCTCTTTAAATCATAAAACTGGGTTATAGCTGTTGTCGCCTTCTGCGCAAGAACGATGAAGGTCCTCTGGGTGAAGAACCAGTTGGCCGCAAGCTTGTCATTCATTTGCTTTCGTCATTTACCTTGGTATTCAGCAGAGAAGGGGAACAAGAGAAAGACATTCATTTCTGTCAAGACATGTTTGGAGGGAGATTGTGATTTAGTGAATTCCATTAGATATGAAATAGGGGTATTATCTAAAGAAGTTAAGCTCTAGACATTTTGCTCTAATGCCTAATGAGCAATGATTCGTTGTAAAGGCTTTATGTTGGGTTGTTATTGACTTTTCTGCCTTGTGGCATTTCTTACTCCCTTAATTATTTACTCTGCCCTTTTGCCACATCCCATCGCCTCGGTTGCCAGCCGTAAATAATCTAGATAAAAAAACATGTGCTCTCAATGATGAGCAAGTCAGACATACAAAGGATGCAGCGAAACCGACAAACATGTAAAGATAAAAGACGCCAGCGTAGGAAAGCAGATTATAAGGATTTGTCACAAGGGAGGAATAAAATGAGAAATCTCCAAGAGTGCTATTACTCTGTCTTCACGTCCACATCCTCCCAATTAAGAGAACAGAGGAAGAATGCAGATTAAAGGGGAGGGCCGGGAGATAGCCCTGTGGCTCTGCGGTCTTCAGAGAGAAGTTCGTCCAGGGAATTGCTTCCTTCATACCAAAACAATGAGGGGGTCTACATTATTCATTTATGGAAGTGAGACTGAAAGCCAGTGGGAGAAAGGAGCCTAGTGAAACAGGAGTGGGGTTGGAGAGCTAAGATGTGAATTGCCTGCAAAAGAAGCACTTCGAGGTTCTGCAGATCCTTTTTCATGTAGGTGTGGTTTGACTTTATTTTTTACTGTTTTTGTTCTTGTCAAAGCTGCTATAGGAATCCTGACCACCCAGAGAATCCAAGCCTTTCAAACCTGTAACACTGAGATGCATCATCACTTCAGTAATACATGATGCACTAAGAAAATAAGCCTCTCACATATTGTGTTAGATTTTTTTGTTGTTGTTGTCTGTCATTTTGGCTGACAGCATCAAAAAAAAATTCAGTCATTTTGTATTTGTATCCATCAGTTTTTAAATGATAATAATGCAGCAAGTTATTCAATTGTATTTCATTTTTATTTAATATTCAGCAAGTTGTACAGAGAATCCATATCCCATCACACAGCAAGCAGACGAACACATGTAACCACGGACTGCGGCCCCAATAACTACATATGAACAATGAAATTAAACTTTATAATTTTATTATGTCGGCTCTATGAAGTACTTTGTGAAGTTTAAAATGGCTGTGTATTTGCATCAAGTAATCAGGAGTGTAAATTGTAATCCGTCAAAATGATGGACAGTCTTCAGATTTTTCCATCATCTAAAAAAAAATTCACATAACTCTGCTATGCTTTTAACACTGAAGCATCCATAATTTGATTTCTTGATAAACCAGCCAGCCACAGATTGTTTTTTGGACATGTTGAAAAGTTCCTCTACATGTGCATCAGCTTTCACATGTGCACCACCGCTTCCTATGTGCACAACAATAACTTGATCTCAAGCTATGGAGTCTATTCATTCAAGTCTAAATGCTTCATACAGAAAAAGAAACTTGAGGCAATCTCTATTGCCTGATTAATTAATCTCATAATCCTCTAACCGCATGGATATTCTTCAGTGACTGATGTTTATTTCCATTCTATGGAAGGGTAATGAGACACACCTATTCGTGAAACAGCAGGACACTGATTTCTACACTATGAATCTCAATAAAAACTGACTTTTCAGATTTGGAGCGTATCAGATAACTTAACCTAATTCAAAGACATCACATGAATTGGTTACAAAATCACCTTTCCTCACACTTTAGCCCACATAACTTATTCAGATTGCCAGCAGACATGGCAAAGCAAGACAGATTGTGACAGCAGCTTTAGCTTCCTCTGGTTCTGCTCTGCAGTAAGAGCATTGGGAAAAATGGGCAAAAAAATATATTGACATTTTATATCCTCAAATGAACAATTTACATGTCCACTTAGTCTTAGCAGGAATTGTCTGAAATTATTCTCAGACATACAATTTTGAGAGGACATTATAAGAAACACATGCTTTCTTTTGAGTACCAGGTGTGGCACTCAGTGGTTTTGACCATACAATTAGTTTTATTTGTTGCCAACAACTCCACCTGGGATTATCACCCAGGAATTAATGAAAGGACACAAGTCCGGTTTTGCAATCAGCAGCAGACAGGTTTCAAGTCAATAATTTATTATATAAAAAAATAAAAAATGCCTGTACATAAACAAAAAAGAAAATACACAAAATAACTCCAACTAGGCGTACCGGTGGGTGCGACCAGGTCCTGGATGGTATAGGCTCCAAAGCAAAGAAATCAAAACAAACACCCGTGAAGTCACTCACTCTTTGAAATGCCCTCCACCTATTTGTGTTATTCACTGCACAATCACACCAAAAAGGGACGCCACATCCAGGTCCGAGCGCACCACCGGCGGTCCTCTACAAGAAATAAAAATAAAAAACAAATTGTTAAAATACAGGCAGTAAAAGAGATCTATAAAAATATGAGTGCGAATAAAAATAATAAAAAGTCCTTGTGCTCGACAGGCACGGTAAAACGAGCAATCCAGCCCGAAACGGAGCGCGCAGCCGCTCCTTGTGCTGGTCTTCCGGAGGGGGGGCGTGTCCCACACGCCGGTCTCTTTCGACCGCTACGTAGGCGGTAATTCAGTCAAGGCAAAGCAGCAGCGTTAAGATCGGTCGAGATTCCGATCAGGCCAAGCTCTTCTCACTTGCACCCAATTGGGACCAGAGCGGATTAAGCTCTCAAATGTTAGCAATTGTTGCAGGAATCACTCCACTCACGATCAACGTGGAGGTGAACACGCCCGCACGTTTCTGTACTCGGCGCAAAGACGGCTCACCACGGAAGCGCAGCGCGCGACGTGTCAACAGCAAACAACAAGTGTCTGCAGATCACCTCGGCTTTTATACCGAGCGCCCTCTGGCGTAATTGGCTCACTTGCAATCACCCCGCCAGCAGGTGCAGCCTCCACCTTAGTCCTGACACATAAACAACTGTTTTAGTTGTATATAATGCTAACTACTTGTTCTTTTGAGTAAAGAGCACAATCTTAGCAAAGACATTTGTTTTTATAATTGCATGAAATTCAACTAAGATCTGTGTTTACCAAACAGCTGCCAAATCAGAGAGTGATGACAGTGAAGAAGAAACAAAGTCAAGCAAATCAAAAAAGAAATCTACTGCTGGCTCGGCATCTATGTTTCAGACAACAGCAGATAAGGAAAAAGACAAAAAGACAAAGAAAAAAGGCAATTTAGCTTGACATTTCTTCCACTGTTTGGGTTTGTCAACCTGTCTAATAAATGTTCCTTCTCTTATAGCAAAGGTAGAAGAGAGTGACGAATCTGAATCAGAGAAAGAAGAAAAGCCAAAGAAGAAAAAGGGTAAAGGAAAGAAGAAGAAGGTAGCTTAATTTTCCCAAAAAAAGAAAAGCTTATTTTAATACGATATAGTTGTAAAGCAGCACGACAAACATTCAGAGCTAGTAATGCAGTAAAACTCCTTGTCCCATAATCAGGAGAGAGCTCCCTCACCTGAGATTGAGTTTGACGACTTGGAGACGTTTGTGATGGAGCCAGCGCCTCAGGGTGTGACGGTGAAATGCAGAGTGACGCGGGACCAGAGAGGAGTGGATAAGAGCCTCTATCCTCTGTATTATCTTCATCTAGACAATGAGAAAAAGGTCAGGAAACACCCATTAATAAATTGGAGGGAATGTGTTGATTGGTCAATAAATTAGAAATCATTTATTTATGGACAAAGAACTATTTCTGTACAGCTGATGATGAATTGCTGAGTGAATACAGAGTAAAATAAAATATGTTACAATGTCTAAAATGTTGACTACCATAATCTTCTGAAGTTAAAAAAAAGGATGATAAATGACATTCAGGTGCTTAGAAGAATCACAAGAGGTGCACTGATAAATCGGTCTGATTTTGTTAAGTTTGGGAGATCAGGTGAGTATGAGGCAACACTTACCTGTGAAATCAATCGTATCTTCTAATCTTATCTGCCTCTGCAAAGGTTTGACAGCCACTATCCCCTCCTGCACTGCAGGACAAAGTCACCCACCAGGTCATGTCTGCATCTGCTAGGTTAATAATAGTCACTCCACTGTTGCCATTTGAAAAATTGTGTTGTGATATTTAGTATATTTTCTGACAAAAAAAAATCCATATAAGCCATAATTGGAATTTGAAAGCCAAATTCCTCTGATCTTTATCAGTGGACCCAAAAAATCATCAACATTTGCACCTTATTGTCTACAAATGAAAAAACCACAGCCTAAGATAGTTACAGAGTTGGAAATTACTTTACCAGAATATTACCTGCATTAGCCTGTTCCCTTTTTAAGTTCCTGTCTAATTCTGGTCATAGGAGAGAAAAGCAAAGTGCATTATAGACAGATTATTTATATTGCCAACAGAGAAAACCAAAACCAAATTTCAGTTAACATAACTACATACATCGTTTGGTATTTTGTGGGAAAACAATGATACCCGGTGATGCAACAGATAACAGGCTTAGTCCAAACAGCGAAGGCATTGTCAGCTTTTAAAATGTAACACCGACCATCCTCTTCCTCAGTTGGAAGAAAAGATTGTCTATGTTGTATTTTAACATCAGGTTCTTAATCATCCAATAGTTGAGTAACACATGTTGTTTGATTTGTTCTAAAACCTTTTCAAAGTAAAAAAGAAATTCTCCATAATGCTCCATGATGTCCATAAATTATAATCCATAGTCTCCATAAGTTATTAAAGAAATATTAACTTGTCATAAAATACATTTTGATAGCAATGACCTAAAGAGAAAACAGCATCTTATACTGAAAACAAAAAGAGCGTGGGTGAATGATGAACCTCTTGTTACACACAATGACTCTGAGAAACATTTGATCCTTTTCATGAATTGTCTTATTTTTTGATAAGAGGTTTCTGAACCAACTAAAAATACCAGACTAAAAATAAAAATTGTGAATAGGAGTGGAAGTGTTTGACCAGTCAAACCTGTTTAGAAAGTGATTTAAAGTCACTTTCAGGTGGGCCAACCTGTCCACTTAATCTAACATTTCAGAGATTCTGTAATGCACTATGAAATTACAACAAAACAGTCATTCAGCAAGATGAAACACGTTTTAACATTCACATCCTTCTTTGTTAGGATCTAATGCGGCTCGTTGTGATTACCTTTCTTAGACATTCCTGTTGGCTGGAAGGAAAAGAAAGAAAAGCACAACTTCAAATTACCTCATCTCCATTGATGCCACTGACTTGTCCAGAGGTGGTGAGAACTTTGTCGGAAAGCTAAGGTACATCAAAAGAAGTCGGAAAAACTGAACGATGATGTTTTAAAAATCTGTTTGTAGAAGTAAAATTTTTTTTTTCTTAACCAGGTCCAATTTAATGGGAACTAAATTCACAGTGTTTGATAACGCTCTAAATCCAGAAAGAGCTCTTCCGGACATGTCTAATGCACGGCAAGAGTTAGCTGGCATCATCTATGTGAGTTCCTTACAGATTATCGGTTGCTACTTTATTGGGATTTATTCTTATCTGAATATTGAAGAGAAGAAATGTTAATACTTTGAATCTGGTTATTTCTCATCTCAGGAAACAAATGTCCTTGGAATGAAAGGCCCCAGACGGATGACGGTCATCATTCCAGGAATGAGCAAGGACAATGAGAGAGTCCCACTCAGGCCCAGAAATGTAAGCTTCATCAGAAACTTCACCCTACACAAAAAGACATAACAATTTAATTTTCTTTCAGCTGAACTGGCTTTTATATCTTCAGCTCATTTTCTGGCATAAGAACAGGTTAAATAACTAATATTATTAGTTAGGTCTCGGATCACTCCTACTTTTGTCTGAGCATTTAATAAATGGTTTTGACTCGTTAACAACAACATTGTACCTGAAATGTATGCCAAGGCCCAAGCAATAACAGAAAAAATAAAAATACAAAAAATATTAAGTAACTTGCAAAAGATTGTCCAAAATGTTTAAAAAAATTGAAGTTAAAATTGATTGTAGAAGTCAAGACAAACATTGAAAAACCACAGAAAACCTAAATTAGGCATTACAAGCATGACACTGTTGGATGCACTCCATGTTCTTTGAATGCTATGCATGTTGGGGTAGCCTAATTGAAAAAGAGGCTGACTCATGCAACTGAACGGAAATTCAAAACATTCCCAGCACCACTTCTTTTGCTTCTGCATTAGTTGCAGTTATACTGTATTTTAAGGGACTCTATGAAAATTTATACCCCATTACATTGTGATCATGGCTCATTTCTTTCTCCAATTCTATCTGTTTGCTTGAACAAACTTTTTCACTTCCGTAATCAGCAAAAGATTTTTCTAAACTTTGGCTTGAAAGCATTTCCAGCATTTTTATTTTTTTAAGAAAACAACCACACAAAAACAGAACCACCAAATTAAAAACTAAATATGCAAATGAACAAAAACACCCTTTCTTACAAAAGCTGGCTGCCAGCAGGAGAGCCAGATGTTTCGCAGCTTGATTTAGGTTCTGTTTATTATGAGAACCAAACAAGGCAAGTGGGTAAAATCTTATTGCTCTTTGTTGATGCTCACTGACTTATGTTTTGCCAATTGACCACAGGAATGTGACGGCTTGTTGGTAAGGTACCAGAATAGAAGGATGGAAAATCTGATCGAGCTCCACAACAAGACACCCGTGTGGAACGAAGAAACTGCCTCTCATGTGCTGAATTTCAACGGCCGAGTCACACAGGCCTCCGTCAAGAACTTCCAGATAGTTCACAACAAGGACTGTGAGTGCTCCTTTTCCATCTGTCTTTTTCCCACAAACAGTCTGGTTTGTTTGGAACCAGAAGTGGATGTGTGGGACAATGAAATACAAAGTGGTTTACTGTCAAAACAAGTTCGAGGAAGGCACAAAAGATCAGATGAGTGTATGTGGTTCACTTTAGCCGTCCCTCGAAAATTGGTTGACAAGCACATTTACAAGTGACAAAGTATTTGCCTCCTACTAGATATATTTTTGCTTTAGTATCAGAAAAAAAATAATTCAGTTTCATTTATTAAAGAAAAAACTATCCAGTGGTTGTGACACCCTCTAGTAGTTCGGAAATCAATTTTCTACATCTTTTTGGAGGGATTTTTAACCCACTCTTCTTCGCAGAATTGTTTTAATCCAAGTGCCTTTTTAAGGTTTTTTAGCACGAGTTTCCTGTTTAGTAATTCCAGCACATCTAAATCAGATTTATGTTAGTACTTTGACTAGAGTGCTGCACAACCTACATTTTCCATCCATTCAGAGGTCAACTTCATGTCATTGTCCTGCTGCATAACCCCTGTGCACTTCCGCATAACCCAACATGACTGTTGATGGAAAATCACCTCTAAAGGCTTTTGGGCTTAATGCAGCTCAGACGCCTGTTAAACTGTAATCTATGCATACCAAGGTTTGTATTGGAAGTAATGATTTTGTCAACAAAAAAAGGCAAGAACAAAAAATCTTTAAGGTGTCAAATACATTTTGGCGGCACTGTCAGTGATTTGTATCCCACTTTCTTCCGATCAGCTCTGAGTTCCTAATATATTTTTGATTTTTTTGCAGTGGACTACATTGTGATGCAGTTTGGAAGGATAGCTGACGACATATTCACTCTGGACTATAACTACCCCATGTGTGCCGTGCAGGCCTTTGCCATCGCACTCTCCAGCTTTGATGGCAAAATTGCTTGTGAATAATCCAAAGATATTCACAAACACTACAGCACTAGCGCAAGCACTACTACCTACGGTAGGTTAACGACTACTGTGACCTGTATGCTGCAAGTTCATGCCAATCTGTGACTCTTACTTTCCTAGACTATCAGAGGTGAGCAGTGGTAACCAACCTGTTGCAGCGGTGCCACCTCTTTGCTATGCACATTTCTTCCTGCAGGTGTCAGAAGCAAGTACAACCTTTGTAGCTTAGTCTGATGAATTTTCAGAATTAGTGTTTATCACAAAATGTCACCACTAGAATTCAAAGAAACGGGTAATAAGATTAGTCTTTAAAGATGTTCGACTTTATGTGTTTCTTTTTTTTTATCTCATGTTGTTTTGTATCCTGTTCCTATCTGAGGTCATCAGTAGAAGAGTTTCTTGTTTCTCGTGTCACTGTGAAAACAAATAAACCAAAAACTTCTTTTTCCAAATGACACAATGTTTTCTCAAAGACAAATATCTCACAAATAATGTTAATTGAAATTTGTGACATTTGGCTCTATTTTACTTTGATCATATCAGTAATAATTATGATATTTAGGCTTCCCGTATTCCTCAATTTTTCCTAAATGTAAAGACTGTGAAGTAGTATTTATAAAAGGTCTGTAGCGTCTTTGAAACAGTGTGTTTGTTTTGTAGGTTTCTATTCGTGTATGATGATTCAATCTTCTTTGTATATTTAACAGTCTGGTCTAATGTAAGCTGTTGTAGATTTGTTTTCTATTTACACCATTTTTGTCAGAATTTGTAAAAAATCTTGTATTTTTCCTTCACCTTGCCTTTGTTTCATGTGCTTATTGGAATAATGTGTGTGAATTAAACCTTCCTGATTGCAGACACATATTGTCCTCTGAGTAAAATCCTTTACAGAAGACCTTATGGGATCTGCCAGAACAGTTACAAAACATGTTTTATGATTGTATCATCTGCTGCGAGCAGGGAGCAGGCAGCTGGCAGATAATAAAACAGATTCCAGTTGCAAGATTTTTAGAGACACCCACGCTTTTCTCCTCCTGCCGTCTGACATGTCGAAAGCCTCACTCAGGATGAAAAACCTGTTTGCACGGAGGGCCTGGAGCAGAAGTGAGAGGTGTGTATTCTGCCTGAACCTGCTCAGGCAGTTGTTCAAACTTGCAAAATTAAATGAAGCCTGAAGCAGGCGGCTCCTCTTGAACGGATGCTGTAAGGTGAGTTTGTCTTCCACCTCCCACCCCCGCCTCCCACCCTCCCTATTGTCTGTTTTTTGATACGGGACTTTCAACAAAACAACTCCCAACATAAGTGTCTGAAATTGTCTCATTTTGAAAGATCGCATCGTGTGTGTATATAAATTCTCTATGTACAAACATGCGTTTCTGGTGGATGTTGCAGCCACATTGATGACCAACAGAAGGAGCTGTTGCTGGATGGAAACTGAGATTCATCTGGTTTCAACTGAGAAACATTTGTCAGATGTTGAATGCTCATAACTTTCTAACAGAATCAGTCTTAGAATTATTCTACTTTATTCTTCAGACATTATATGTGAAAAAATGAAAATGAAAGTTTTTCAAGCAAATGTCGAACGCTTACTGAATGAAGCTCAAAAGTATTATGACAAGCTGTATAATGACGTATGATGAAGTTGTAGCATAATAGTTGGATATTAATCCAGTGAGACTTGATGGACAAAAATGGAGATCAATAGAAAAGCAAAAAATTCAAATGTGAGTCTCAATTACCTAACGTCAATCTAGTGTGTATATAACAAATAAGGAGCAGTGATATTTATTTTGGAGCTCAGTATTTTGAATTACTTTCTTTTTATATAAGGTTAAAACTATTGGACCTTATTCACTCTGAAACACCAGCTCTGTCAAAATATTTCGTAAATCAGGTTTTTTTTATTTGTAATAGATAATGATAAAATATGATAATAAACTTTAATATTGGGGGGAAAAATCTTCCTTTTTTAATTTAGCTTTAGAACACTGTATTTGTCATGTGCAGATGCAGTGAGATACATTGAGTTTGGTTTACGTAATTTTTTAAAATCTAAGATTAAATTTATTTCTATATCTTTTCTCTATCTGCACCAAATAAAACCATAGTTTTAGTCCTTTTGACACAAAAAAACACTTTGACTTTGTTGTTTCTATTTATTTAGAACATTTTGAATATCACAAACAACTTAGAGCAATTCAGTGAAATCTGCACAGATATACATTTTTCTATATATGTGCAGTATCTGAGTAAAATAAGAAAGTATTTCCTTTCATAAACCTACAAAACAGAGTTATTTGGGGTCTTGGACTGATGATGGTTTTTACATGGCACGACAGTAATGTAAATATCTGCTCTCCTTGATGTCAGCTTTCATTTTTACATAGGTTTGCCCTTTGCTGTAATACTTATATACAATACATGGTCAAACTAATTTAACATTTTGCTTCAATAAATTAAAAATACCAGTAAAATAGCGAAAGAAAAGTTCATTCAGGAAGCTGACTTTCTTAGATACTAATCAATGACTAGCCTAGACTAGTCAAAGCCTGTGTTACATTTGTTTACTATTCGCTATTAACAAGCTTGGCATATTATTTAGTTGACAACACTTCTGCTTAATCGTTTTTTTGTTTTTGTTTTTGTGTTTTTTACCAGTGCTGTCCAGCAGTGTAAAAACCAGAATGTTGGTTTGGGAAGCACAGCAGATGTACTTTCTCAAGTGGAGCATTATGGTTTTCACTCTAATGCTGACGGTTAACTTTCATTTATCTTAAAAATTAATTTTCAGAACCTGGAATATGCCCTAGTTTACTGGTGGAATCAAGTTCAGCTTTATTAATAAGCTGACACTTTAAATGTGAAACCTAGTCATTGATTATTTTACCCACATACTTTAAAATCAGAGCTCTGAATTTTACATTTATGCACTATAGACATCTGCTCCAATTCAATTTCTTACACGAAGGACTCTTTTTCAATTCTGCTTTATTTATTATTCCTCTGGGAAAAAAAGATAACTTTAAGTTTAATTCATGTCCTCTCGAGGAAGTTCTCTATATTTTTATTGACTGGAACAGAACTGCGTGTGCTCCGTCAGACAGGTTTCGGGACCGGAAGCCCCAGTGTTCAGTGATTTGTAGGCGCGGCCTGGAACCGAGTCTCGGCCCCATGAGCCTGTTGATTGACGCGCACCAATGGCTCCTCCTTGAAAAGTCTTTTCTTTCCCCTCCCCCTTCGTTTTCCAGTGCAGTGCGTTGATTTCATACCAAAGTCATACTTAACATTCCACTTATACTGTCAAACCTCTGACAAATATTACGGAAAACAACAAGGCGCCAAATTATAACAAAGTTACTAAAAAGCGCACCTGGCCTCACTGGGAAGAATAGGGAGACTGCCAGAATAAAAAAAAAAAAAAGGTAAGTTCTCCATAAAAAGTTCCCTCTTTCTGTTCTCAGCCTTTAGCGGGGAGATTTTTCATGCCGCTCGCCTCGGTGAAGTTTTCAGATCATTGTCATTTTTCACATTTTTCCGCGGAGCTGCCTGCGTTGGGAGGGAAGAAAAATATGTGGAGATTGATACACGATTGTGTTTGACTTTCCCAGAGAGCAGGGGCATCTTTGACAGCCTCTGTACATTCATATTTACACCAGATGTCCGCTTATTGCCAAACATTATATTACAAAAAAAAAAGAAGAAAAAAGTTTCTCGTTTTTACGCAGAAGAACCGAGCCAACATGTTTTGTGTTTTCTGTCGCGCAGAGTTCCCAGCTGGATCCAACACTTCCAGCCCTGAGGATTCCAGCAGTTATATCAAGTGGTCCAAGGAGCCGCCGACACGAGTTGGAGGAATAACTTCGGACTGGTTTGGAGCTCTGCATCCTGAAGGTAAGACCAGGTCCGCATCGGTCAGCGCACTTCAGGCAAGGCGGCGTTTCAACGCAGAACGAAAAGTAAATAATAATAATAATAATAATAATAATAATAATAATAATAATAATAATAATAATAATAATTAAAGGTTACAAATTAGTTTTGCTCCAGATGACTTTAAGATTGTCAAACTTTTTTTTTTCTAAAAAAAATAATAATTTCAGGGGAAATTTTTTATCAGCAGCTTCAGTAACTTTCCCTTCATTTTATCCGGCGCTGCAATTTAAATAAAAAATAATGGGAACAAAAACACATTGTTTGCTTTCAAGTCTGTGCACTTTAAGACATACATAAAATAATGTTAATCAAAGCTATGGCAAATAACAATTTTAACCAAGTTTGGACCAGTTAGTTTTTTTTCTTTGTTTGTTTTTTGTAGAGTTACATTTAGGACACAATAAGATTAGAAACATTATACAGTTACATTACCGGTTTTACAATTATATATACAAAGTATATGATTAATATGATTCATTGAATTTTCCCATGTGGGATCTTTGGTTCTGTTTAATAAAATATTTTTTGTAACATCACAAGAATGAAAACTATTATTTTAATCAAATTATGTTTTTAATTTTCAGCATGATTAGAAGTTTGTGTTAAATTGAATAACAGCCCAGTGCATGAATTTATTTATTTCTTTCTGATCTTGGCTTTTCTTTTAACTTTACCATGAATGATTTTACAAACTTAAGATAATTTTATTACATCATTTTCAACTTGATGTGTCTCTCTCAAACTTCAACTCTTTTTTAACAAGTTATCCAATAAGTTGCTCAGTTCCTCCTGTCTTTCTGACTTTTTTCATCTCAACAGCCAAAGCATGTGACGATACTCTGCAAAGTCCTACTAAGTACATAATTCATAGGTGAGGATGTGAGATGCGTGGATATGCAACAGGCTAATTGTATAATTAGATACAACCTTGGGCTACACTTGTCCTCTCTGTGTATGCGCTCTTGGTTCAGCCTCGCTTCACATTTTGACAAAGTTTTATGTTTTGAGTGGAATAGAAACAAAACAACATTCCTAATTTGTGCAGTCATAAGAGCTGCTCAGGTGAATCACTGACAATCAACAGGTTTAACTTGGTAGCAGAATGCAGTCCATCTAGTTGGTTACACTGAAAAGATCAACCTCTTTGGTTCTTGGTCTGACATGTTATTAAACTCTATCAATTAATAGTTTTACATGTTTAAATCATTTCAGCAAGATTGTGTGATTATGAACCTCAGTCTTTCTTTTAAGGGGTGAAACGTTTTCGTTCAAGTCTTGTTTGCCATGATTTTTTTTCATGACTACTTGAAGATACGTTTATAGGTCAAATTAAAAACGTTGCATTTTAAAGCACACTCAAGAGTTACAGTTGATTTGATTACATTACATTTGTATGAAATGTGCTAAAATGAAAGTCTTCCTCAGAACAAAACAATGGCATATCTGTAAATAAATGAGACTCAACAAGTCGCTTAATAATAAAATCTGGAAAGTATTAAGCATTTCTTGCCGCAGTGATAGAGTCCCTTTGTTTGTTTTTAGGCAGAGTGAATATGCCGGGCCTCTGTGGCACAATGTGGTCTTTTCTCCCTTGTAGTTTATGTTTCTCCGCTTTTGCAGATTTTTTGTAGCTGCTCTGATGTTATGTGAGAGAGTGAAATGCAGAGGAGAAAGTTTAACAACTCAGTGGGTGTAGGGGTCAATTAGATTATTTTGGGTTAGTGTCTGTTTTTAATGCACCAGCTGTGTTCCTCCAGTTTGTTTGCCGGAGCCAGTTAATGGCCATGTGTTCTCCTCATTAGGCAACAACAATAAAAAAAAGAAAATCTGGATTGCATACATGATTACAAACTGTGAATGAATTATTTTGCAAATAATCCATGGTCTTTGGGTTATTCCCACGCTGGAGCACATCTTCATGCACTGCATTGCGTTTGCTCTGGATGCGACTCTGTTGACTGACAGTAGCTGCTTCACTCGTTTGTGCTAAACCCACAGAAGACCAGCTAATGAGCTCGTGCCCATTTGTGCAGGCATTGGCTGCCTTTTAGCACCATCCCCAGAAGTGCTTGTCCAAATGGCGGACACTTACCCCTCTGTTGGGCCAGAAGTGAACAAATACAGCCTCACTTATGTCTGTATGGTGAGGACACAGGAGAAAAGCCTGCAGCTCTAAGCGGAGCGTCTTTTGTGGCAATTTAGAATATAATAGCTGCAGAGGAGTTCTTCTGAAGAGGACAACACGACATGAGCTGTTTGTTGCACTCACTCAACAAAAGAAGAAAGTGAAAAGATTCAAAGCAAATTAGACCAAATCTTGTAACATAAACCAACTTCTTCACTCTCAAATTCCCCTCGAACACAGTTTATCAGCACTGTATTCACATTCATGCACTGCATATGTTTACATACTCTCCAAACCATCAGGTTTTCACAGATAAGCCTTCTGGCCTCTTGTTCGGACCACTCAGGGGAGGAGCCGGGGAGTGGCCTAGAACAGTGTTCTCTTTGTGTCAGCTGTCCACAACTTGTTAAATGTTTTAGTTGTTCTTTTCTCTGGAGACCAACTGGTAGAACTGATGTTACCTAAAAAAAAAAGAAAAAAAGTGGTCAAAAGAAGACGAGCACAGAAGAGAATATCCAGGGCAATCCCAATCTCTGTGACAGATAACAGGAGACTTGCTCCTATCTTAAGTCTGTCTTGCATTTTATAAGTGTGTGTTGGTTTTTGTGTGGGCCTGGCGTGTCTTTGTGGAGCTCCAGTGACCCAAGGGCACTCATGTGAAGCTACTTTAATCCCTCTGTGCTGAAGTGTTTTAGGTTGGGGGTGATGATCTCCTTCTACATCACAGTGCTCATGCATTTCACTCATATTCTGAACAATCACGCATGCATCAATTGTGAAACGGAGCCAAAAGTCGCAGAATTTGGCTCCACTTTTTGTGTTTGGTTGCAGTTTTTTCTTTCTTGTGAAATTGTCGTGCGTATTACACTGATCAAAACCCTGGCTGCTCTTAATGCCTTGAATTATACAGTGAGATGAATTATTGGCTGGGTGCATTCTGCCTCATGTCTTGAAGGTTTCACAGATTATGGCCTGTGACCGCTCCCTTTACCACAAAATGACCAATTCAGGCTAGAATGGCTTCTCCGCTACGTTCCTTGGAAAATTTCCGATTAGAATGCTGATTCAGGCTGTTGGTGGGGGGAAAAAGGCCCTGTGGCTTACTTTGTCTCAGTCTTTCCCTTTGCAGTCAGAATCAAGCCCAACTGTTTAAAAGTGTGACATTGGACTGTAGACCACATAGCCATCAGCATCAGCTATTAAAATAGAGCAATCAGAGAGTGAAACTGATGTTTTTTATCTGTCTTGACTTGTGTTTACCTACTCTTTGTTCTTACCACACTCAAATTTGTCTGTTTTTTTCACAATGTGTGATACTTTCTAAAGAAAAAAAATGAAAAAGAACTCAATTTAGCTCATTTTAATGTATGTGTTTTTCTTCAATCTCGACATTTTTGCACCGAAGCTGTGGATTATAATTTTTGCATGCAACACATTACTGTGACGGTCATTGTTTTCTTTGGGCCTGCAGCTGGTATCAGACTGCAAATGTTTGACTTGACAAGCAGCGCATATGTTGTGTGTATGTGCGTGTGTTGATGTGCATGTCTCAGATTTTCCCTCTGCCTCTTGCCGTGTGAGCTGCTGGCTGTCCAGCACTCCTCTTACTCTCAGCTCTGATTGTTTCCTGAGTGCCGTGCCAGATAGGAAGTAGGAGGAAGTTATTGGAGGAGCTGGAGAGAATTTATTAGGGCCATACACAGACAGAGGAGGCAAAGGAAAGGATGATGACTCCCTGTTTTTTGAGAGGGCGCTTGTGATTTCATGAGTCGGGCTGAGCACATGTCCTAATTTGAACAATTGTGTTACAGTCAAATGTGTGTGTTTCGCAGAAAATCCTTAACTCTTCTGTCTGTGTCAGTCGGAGTAAAGCTCTTGTCAGTGGAGCTTTCCTGGCCTGCAACCTAAAATGTTTTCTTTATCTGTAATCTGACCTTAGAGAGCAGCTGCTCCTTCTGCTGCCAAGACCTGTTGTTTCTCCCCTTCAAATGTGTGTTTGTGTGACGCGGCTGCGAGTTGCTGGGCCTCGCTGTGACGAAAAGCGCTGACTACATCTGTGAGACCCCCTCAACCTTGACACAACGTGCAGTTCTCATGTGGAGACGTTTTCAGGCAGGGATTTGTTACTGTGTGTAAACTCAAAAGTTTGTCAGAGGTGTATTTAGGTCCCAGCTAAGCAGGGGGGCTTTTGGCCGCCAGCAGCGGTCTGTTTTTTTTTTGCCAAGAACTGTCACAAGCCCTACAGCAACTAAACAAAAGCCGAATTTCTAAAGACAGGAATAAATCGTGCTGTGCAGCAGTTTGCAACTAGAAGGAGGAATATACAATCTGACAGGAGAGACATGAAAGGAGGACAACTTTGAAGGATCAGCACTGAAAGAGGCAGATTTGAAGGAAATCTGCTTGCAATCTGCATCGTGACTTGGAGTCATGATAGTGGAGGTATAAACGGCTGTGAATAGGAAGTTGGTTTCTCATAGTTTTTGTGGGGCATTGAAAAAGTTCTAGATCTTTTTTTACATTTTTAAAAAATAAGAACATAAACCTCTTCATACAATGTAAAGCAAGTATAAAACAGTTTTGACAAACACAGGCAAAGCAAATTTGTACCTAACTCTACAGGGTTTCTGTAGTTAGCATCTTCATAATTGCTGTAAAGATGCTTAAGCTCATTTCAGTTCATCAGGCCAGTAATCAAACTTGTTTCATTTTCAGATTATTATCAAGAATGTCTCATTAAATTTACTATTCAATTATTATTTCGTCTGGCATTAAGATATGCTTTATGACAGATCACACCATGATGTTTCCACATGAAAAGAGTTGTGCATTGGGGGTTGTGCAGGACCAATCTTCTTCCAAACATTGTGTGTGCAGTGACGTACAATGTTTCATCTTGTATTTCAATGGCTTGTCCAAATGCCCTGCAACAAACTTTAAACAAGCTGTAATTCCGTTTTTCAGCAGTGGATTGTTATGCAGTGAGTGTGCACAGAGGGACTGCAGTTCATTACTTTTCTTATTGTTTCTTGTGGGGAACAAAAAACTGTACATGCCATTTTCAGGGTTTTTGAAGCACTTTGTGAGTCTTGGACAACTGTTATTGCTTTGACTCAGGCCAGTTTATGAAGAAATCATGTTCTTTCCCCTTCCAGGTTATATCTATAATGTGTGGAGAAGAAGCACAATATGTTGCAAATATACCATCGTCACACTGTCAGTGTGTGCAATATTCATATCACAAAGAACTGTCTGGAGTGCAGTATTTGTTAGATAATACAACATACTTTATGAGATCTAAAGTTGCATTTTTCATTCTAATGCAATATTGAGCCTTAGACACACATGGCATTACCAAAAATGCTACTGGTCTCATAAAGTAAGAATGACAGATTAGGGAGAGTGGACAGAAGAAGCAAATAGGAATATATCATACCTGATATCTTTTATATCATCTAAGTTTTGCGCTCATTGGAATTTTTGAGATGCAGCTGTAACTGTTGAAATTAGTATTTTTGTAGCAGTTATGAACCTCTTGTTGTGAAGGTCTCACTGCTTTTACAAATTCACCTGAAATATCATCAATCATAATGTAATATGTAAATATAAATATTGGAACTGGCAGATCAGATAAAAAAACTTAAATATTTATTAAACTGCTGATGAGTGCAGGTCTCGTTTTTATATATATATCTATATATATATATATATATA
>CAEGAF010025976.1:0-14499 GCA_903067075.1 Micropoecilia bifurca | reverse complement strand
CACGTTTATACAAGATACTATCACGTTTTAACAAGATACTATCACGTTTATAAAAGCTACTATCACGTTTATACAAGCTACTATCACGTTTAGCCAAGATACTGTCACGTTTATACAAGATACTATCACGTTTTAACAAGATACTATCACGTTTATACAAGCTACTATCACGTTTAGCCAAGATACTGTCACGTTTATACAAGATACTATCACGTTTTAACAAGATACTATCACGTTTATACAAGCTACTATCACGTTTTAACAAGATACTATCACGTTTATACAAGCTACTATCACGTTTTAACAAGATACTATCACGTTTTAACAAGATACTATCATGTTTATAGAAGATACTACACGTATCACGTTTTACCCGTGTCTAGAAATGTGGTCCAACTGACCCCACACACGTAACACTCGTATCATTTGCCATAGTCTTCTACGTTTGCCTCAGTTCTCACGCACACAAGGGTTTAAAAAGATACTATCACGTTTTGACCCTTGTGCGGGCAAGGACTGAGGCAAACGTAGAGTAATATCGAAAATTATACAGGCTTTACGTGTGTGGGGGTCGGTTGGACCCCATTTCAACATACAAGGGTTAACAAGATCACTGCTCTTTGTTATTTATTATTAATACTTATTTAAATTTTTGACTGGCAGCAGTGGCAGGAGGGGTAGGACGAACTGTAGTGGCAGGAGGAACCATCATATTTGCTGGCAACAGACAGTTTAGCGAAGTCTTTCTAGCCAGAACAACACCTGCCATTGATGAAGGCACAGAGAAGGCTGTTTTGTCCCCAACAGCTGATATTCTGCTTCGAAATAACTGGGGAAGTTTTCTCCTCTTCTGAACAAACTTTCCCTACCTGGAAAAAGTTTTTCTTTGGATTGAGAGGAAAAGCTGTTCTCAAAGACTGTGCTCTCTTCCTGGTTACAGTTTTACGATGTCTTGTTCATCAAGAAAACTTTCTCCTCCTCTGCAAAAACCTTCCCGTCCGGGACGGTTCCTTCCTTGGGAAGAGAGGAAATATCTTTTCCCAAGAAGCTGCTCTCAGTCTGAGAGTTATTGGTGTCCAAATCATTTCCAAGGTGGTCAGTCACCAAGTATCCTAGTCCAAAGCTGAACTGGTATCCTTATGAAACTATAAGTCATTTTGAACGGCTAAGTTTCCCGTTTGGATACGGACTGATGTTCTGAGAGACATGCAGAACCTCACTGTAGTCTGAGGCAAAGTCTTGCTTCTGATCGTTGCGATGGAATCGATCTGATCAGTTCAGGAATCCAACTACTGACCCTTTGCATGCAACATCACACTCTCCTGAACTCCGCCCACTCTGCCATGACAGACGTCTAAACAACCAATGCAATCCTTTAATGCCAGTCTAAAAACAGACATTTGTAACCTAATATGGCTTTTATTTAGTTGATTTCACTTAAAATGGTCATGTTGCAGCTGATCCTGCAGCCTGACAAGGATAGAAACCAAACTTGTAATTTTATTGTATAACTTTTAATGGGGAAAGATTCAGCGGCGATGGAGGACAGCCGTTAATCATAACGACTGTCAGCCCTCAGTGTAATGGCCCATTTACAGCAAACACTTTTTACAAGGCAAGGAGATTAACATTCATACACTTAAGAATTATTAGAAAGATATAAAAAAAAATGCATTATTGAGAAGGTACATGTCTAACCAGTGGTAGCCATGGAGACAATGCCGTACTGTCTTGTAGCCTAGCATGTATGGAAAAAACTGGTTAGCATGTGGTGTTTTGTACGTTTTTAAAGCTGCTGTTTTCAACACATCAGGAGAGAAGGTACAGGTCGGTTTCTAAGCTAGCTGTTTCAAACTATTGTAAATACCACCGTCTATAAGCCCCAACCAGGTTTGTTACGGTCACATACAAATTAGCCCAATTTAAACAAGTAAAAGCCAAGAATAAACTGACAAAAACAACTTTGGAAAACCATTTCAGTCGCTCTTTTCAACACTCCCACCCCTCACTTCCAAAGTCCATCATGACGCCTCGAATGGTAGTTGCAAAGAGAAAATTTCTCCATGAATACATTTTTTATAGTATGTATGCAAACATTTTAAGATTTCATTTCTCCTTTGCTTGAACTACTTCGTTTGCATTCGTTTTATAAAAAAGTAACACATTTTATTAATCTGCCCACTGATACATTTCCCTGTCCTCTTCTTTCCAAATATGCAGAATTAACAGTAAATGTGCAGAATTTGTAATTGCCAGTACTAATTAGCCAGGCTCCGGCTCATTAGTTTACTCAAATATATGCTAGGTCAACTTGTTCTTTTAAAATAAATGAAAACAGAATTAGGCAGCTGTTTCTGCCACGATATGCTGTTTGTATTTATTAGTTTCTCACCTGCTGTTAGTCACAGAAGGCTGATGTTACAAAAAAAAAGTCTCAGCAGAGTCCGTCACAATTATTCACTCACTTATACAGTCAACTGCTGCCCTTTGATATTGAAATTTCTTTGCCTGTTAATATGTAAACAGATTCACATGGCCAGGCTCCCTGATGTAAAGGCAACGCAAACACATGAACAAAAGGAAAACTAATTTCTTATCAAAACAATGCTTCTGTTTATCTTTTGATTGCAAGCCATAAATCCTGTAATGCCGCCTCCCAGCAGGACGAAGAGCTTATTGATTGAATTTTTGTTTTTGTCACTCATTTGTTTTAGTCTTTTACTTCTGCAACCTTGACAAACTACGGTGTGACAGTTTACCAATTCGCCTTCAGAAGTGTTTCGAACCAGAATGATGAATATTCTGTAAGTTAAGTGTTAAGTCTTGAAATCTGTTAGTTATGAAATGAGCAAAACTAAGGTTTTCAAAATGTACTGTTTTAAAACTGCTAAAAATTTATAATCAGAGTATTTTTCCAGCTGTCTGTATACAAAGTGAAATGAGTAATAAAAAATCTGTTGAAAATCAATTAAGGACAAATTACTTATAATCACTAGGTTCTGATTCTACAAAAGAAGAATGACATTTGCTTGTTACATTTTTTTGAGAAGCATAATATTTCTCATTTTTCAATAAAACATTTTGGTGGGTTTTTGCTAGGATCGAATTGGTTTATTTCAGAAAACTGCAATGGAAAATATTTTTTCACATTTTACAAGTTACAAGATCAGCAACAGGATGTTACTGCTGGCAGAAAATATGAAGAAGATGACAGGAAGTGTGTGATCATGTGTGTGATTTTAATTATTTGTTATTGTGTCTTATTTAATGGAAACACAATAATTTCAAAATTGTGTATTTTTCTTCGACATTTGGTGGAATATTGATAGTTTTGCCCACACTTGTATATATTGTTTGGATGCAGATATCCATCCACCACACACACACACACACACACACACACACACACACACACACACACACACACACACGCTTATACACTCATATGACCCTGCAAGGACAAGTTGGTGTAGAAAAAGAATGGAGGAATAAATGAAGGGTCAGGTTTCAGATTTCATATCAACATTTCACATATCCATATTGAGTAAAAAAAAAGAGCACAGGACATTCAACTCACATTTTCTACAGTTCTGTCTGCTGAGTCCCATTCTGAATATTGATAGAAAAAGAGGTTATTTCCCCTTCACTGTCCTTTATGCTTGAGTTCAGCTGATATGAGATTATTAAATTTCATACTGGAGCTTATAAAGGTGGCCATGCCTGTCATCACAATTGGACTTGCCTGGGGGCCAACAGTAGGTGTTGGTGTGTGTGTGAGGGAATAACTTCCCCTGAAACAGAGAATATGTCCTCATGAAAGCTTCTGCATATCAGCAGTCGCTGCTTCTGTACTGCAAAGATTACATTAAAATAATTCCCCCACATCAGATACTGCCGGCAATTCAGCAATATTCCTAATATGATTATTTGATTTGTTGCTTAACTTTATTGTATGGAAAGACTGAACATAATTTTTAACGCTTGCCACATATTCCTAATTGGGTTTGGAGAATCTGAGTACTGCAAAACCACAAACCTTTACCAAGTATTTTTGGTCTAGGTCCCAGTTAAAATATCTTAGTACACTTAAAATAAGGCAAAACTAACTTCTGAGTAACTTTTCAGCAAGATACAGGAGCTTGTGTTAGGGAGATAATTACTTATTTACAGAGTTAGATGTTGGGCATTTACTCATTGCCATTTCATTTATTTGAGTAAGTTTTTTGAAAAGAAAAAAAACTTACGATTATTTTTACTACACTTTACAAAAAGTAAAAAATTCACCAGACACAGACACACAATTGCCGTGTTTTTTATTTAAATAAACTGATTTTTAAAATTTGTCTTTTGCCTGATTTTATTTTTTGTTACTTAACGTATATGACAATAAAAGTAAAGTAATTTCTGTAATCTCATATTTTGTTCCGCCTGATGATGGAATTTTTTTTAATTATCTAATGATTGATAATTTGATCAGTTACTCAGTACTTGAGTTAACTTTATACCAAATACTTTTGTATTCTTACTTGAATACTTTCTTGGATGGCTATTTTTACTTGAGTAAAAATATGTTTTTGGATTCTCTACCCACCTCTGATTGCAGATTATTTTACTCATGAGACATTTTCCCAAAAGTGAAATAATTTGCCTGTGAAACTAATAGTTTTTCACTAATATTAAGGAATTATATACTTTTAGAATGTTTTTATTCATTAATCAATAATTAGTACATTCATTTAGCATAAATGCTGCCTCAAACAGTCTAAAATCTCCATGAGTTCTCTGGTAGAAAAATGTAGAAAATGTTATTACCATTTTACTACCAGATAATGCAAGTTTTTTTTTATCACAATCCCCTTTTGATTATAAGAAAATATGTTATATTTTATATTAATCTCATCAAATTTTACTTTATTTCCACAGCTTCTATGGGTTTTTTGCAGCAGCGTCTTTTCCTCATCAGAAACTTTTCCATTTCTTGCTAGATACGCCAGCTTGAGGAGCAAAGCAGATTGATGAATTTGATTGGCAACCAATCAGAAAAATGAGTGACTGTCAAACATATTCCCAATAAAATACACTGAACTATTGGCTGTAACCTGAAAATAATTTGGTTCTGTACTAAATCTATTACCAATATAATAAATGTGCTATTCCAGGAAAATCAAAGCTATTTCTAATGCAATATGGCTAGAAAATAAATGCTGTTGTAAATTCAATTAACTCTTGAATGCAACCCCGAATGGCCATAGTTGTTTTTGTCCATTTATATATCCTTTTTATTTTCTAGACCAACCTCCACCTGTCTGGGCTGCCATATCTTGGAGTGGTAATTTTTGCTCTTATCTTAAAAATGAATTCCAATAATTCAAGGTTAAGGTGACACTGGACATTAGAGAAATACTTTGTCTCCTGAAGGTTTATTGTAAAACCGAGAGCGGCTTCTCACCCTCACACGTTCCGTCTTGTGAAAACAAACGATGTTACTTATCTTTTGGGACTACTTTCACTTGGAGAACATATAAAATACAAGTAAGGTCAGTCAAGAGAAGATAAAACAGAGTAAAAAAGCTTTGTCAGTACTGAACTGATACGCTGCTGAAATATTCAAACAGTACAGAGCTTCAAGCAATATCTTTCTCCTTTCCAGTTATTCATCTTTGAAAATACTGTTGCCTCTTAAATGTTTTATTATATTTATTGTTATAATTTGCGTCAAGCTATTGTTTTGGAGAAAGCAACACGCCTCCGAAACTTTCAGACTACAACAATCACAAACATGCAAAGTCTGAAGGAACGTGAGCCGAAACCTCAGCATTTAACTAACTTGTACACAAAAATAACTGAAACGTTCAACCTAAAGGTGTTGGAAAGCAGGATTTTATGAAATAAACGTGTAATACTTGCAATACACTGGTCATAATCAATAAATTATGAAATCTGTTCTGATGAAGCTTGATTATCAGATTAAAAGTGCCTAATAGTTTAAGGCAGTAGAAATGGTTTACATTAAACCTATACTGTAATGGACTGGTGAGATATTTCAATCTTGGTTTCAAGATTCAAGAGATTTTTATTGTCATTCACATCACATGTTACATGAGGTAGAACGAAATTGAGAGTCACGGCCCCAGTTACATCCAAATATAAAAACTAGCTACAAGATGACATTATTATAAATAGGAAAAATATTTACAAATATATAAAAACAAGAAGTAGACAATGAAATGTATAGTAGTAAGAATGTACAAAATGGATGAAGTATGAATTAAAGATATAAACCTATTTGAAAACATAATTCTAGGTGTAATTAAGCTATTCAATTAAAATCATAAATATGTTACTGATCCCAAAGGGAAAATAAATATTTACAGTAAGCAAATTATTTTCTTTATGTACTTTTTATTGTCTGTACATCCTGAATACCCAGTTATGCAGAGTGGATTGGACAGCAGAAAAGGCCACCATGCCCATAAAGTCCATAAGCATAACATTCCCGATAACCTTTATGTCTACAGACCCGTCGTTCCGACTCAAGTTGTCATGAAGTATTTTAATTAACTGGTTCTTCGGTACATTAAATTCGGCCTACTGGCCTCCTTCGATCAATACGCATTAAGGTTCCACTGACCACAGTATAATCCACACCATACTGAGGCATTTGAAATGGGTCAGTGCAGTCAATTCATTTGTTTTGTTTATTATAAAACATTGTGTACACAGGCATTTTATCTAACAATCACCTCTGATATGAATATTAGACTTACATCTCTACATGAATGACAGTTTTTCTTTAAAATAGATGTATTATGCACATTTTGTACTTCCATCCGGGTTTTCATCACTTCTAAAAACAGTCCACCCAGCTGGCTTTTGGCCCCCCCACCTTCTTCAAATCAGAGAAAATTGGTGTCAAATGTTTGTGTTACGTTTGTGCTGGTTGTGCAGCAAAAATTTTCGATTGTGCCGCTATTATTTTAAAGATATAAAGAAATGTTTCTAGAGGTCATCCAAGGTCAACCAGCCCCCCCACCTTCTTCAAATCAGACAAAATGGATGTCAATCAACTCGGCTACGTTTGTGCAGCAAAAATTTTCGTTTGTGCCGCTTTGTCTTTGAAGATATTAATGAAAGTGTAAAGGTCAAAAGGTCAACCAGCCCCCCCACTTTTATGAAATCCAACTTTCTTCAATTTAAATATTTAAATTTTAACTCTTTAAATCTTTTTCAAACTCTGTCTCTTTCTGTTTTTATTTTTATTTTAATTGTTCTGTTTTTACTTTTATTTCAAATTGCGTAAAGCACTTTGAAATGCCTTGAATCCTTGTAAGATACAAAAACTGAGGTTTGAGAATCCTTGTATGATGTTGAGGTTTGAGATGTTTTAAAATTTTTTTCTTTTAATAATGTTTCTATCTTCTTCTAATCTTTTTCAAAATCTGTCTATTTCTGTTTTCATTTTTATTTTAAGTTGTGTAAAGCACTTTGAAATGCCTTGTTGCTGAAATGTGCTATACAAATAAAATTTGATTGATTGATTAATATCTTTAAAATGATAGCGGCACAAACAAAAATTTTGTCTGTCACAAACCAGCACAAAAGTAACACTAACGTTTGACACCAATTTTGTTTGATTTCATAAAGTTAAAACTAATATCTTCAAAGCCAAAGCAGCACAAACAAAAATTGTTGCTGCACAAACCAGCACAAACGCAGCCGAGTCGATTGACATCCATTTTGTCTGGTTTGAAGAAGGTGGGGGGGCAACTTCACTCAGGTGGCTTTTGGCAATGAGTTCATGTTTTTTGGCATATGGAAAATAGCACCTTTGTGAAACCTTCCATAAATCCGCTGGCACTGACCTTTCACCTACTGAGCCCAGCTCAGCCTAGCCGTTACCTAGCAACCACTGCAAAATTCCGCCCGTCACCTAGCAACCTAAGCTGCATTCCAAGAGACAGTAACACTTTACATGACATAACATCTGTCATGAACACGAAGGAGTTTTCATGAATGCTTATTACTGTAGACATGACGTCATAATGACACTTTTAATGGGCATAATGCAAGTTTCCTTTGAAAGTGTCTTGTGTTTACAAGACAGTCGGTGTTGAATTAACACCCAAAAGTGTCTATATGTGTCCAAGTCAGCAGGTGTTAAAGTAACATTTTTGAAAGTGTTGAAAGTTTGACACCTATTTTTTAAATTAAATTAACATTGGTCTATAATTCTGAAATGAGTTTAAGAAAAGTTAAACTTTCCATTTCTGTGTATTGTTTTGAATATTTTCCACTGGATTTGATTGATATTGACACCTTGTGGGTCAATTATTTACTTTTTTAACACCACATTATGTTTTGTGATCAACTCTACACTGGTGTTACTTTTAACATATTTTAACACTAACATGGTTGTAAATGTTAATGTGACACTCTGTGTTGTTGAATTTAACACTAGTTGACTTGGACACATATAGACACTTTTGGGTGTTAATTCAACACTGGCATTTTTACTGTGTATGACATTGTCATGTCAGTTTTATGCAAAGTGTTACCCAAGTCATTTGCTCAGTTGGTTTTACCACTGTATGCACTCTACAATGGCTGCTGGCAAAAAAACTAATGTTTTTTGATGACTTGCCATCCAAAAATGACTTGCTGCTTTCTTGTCGGTTGTGCAGGAGGCTCTAGTTCTGCTTTTCAAAGATGTATGGTTGTGTAATTGTGCATCTGTTTGTAGCCCTTATTTATGTGCGAGTTTAAACATTGAGAATAAAAAGAAACCACAGTTAAATTTTTTTAATTTAAATGTTGTCATCCCTGTAAAAAGATTACCATTTAAGACCTGACTTTTAGTCAGCACACATTTTAGGCTGAAGCCAGGAAAAGGCCAAACCTTTCTTGTAAATACACAAGCACACCCACACCAGGTGACAAATACAGTTGCAATGTCAGGCTATTTAAGGTGGGACACATTCTCGTCTGCCAGGACTGTCAAACCCCGTGGATGACATTGGCTCTGCAGGATTCTGCTCATTTGTCAATAGCAGGTTAGTCCAGGACATCATGAGCCACTTTTTGGGCAGAGTACAATAAATATTAACCTCAGCCTGCTGAGAAGCAGCCATTATCCTGGTCCGATCAAATCCGCTCCATAAATGAGCGAGGAAGTTTCGCATGTCAGGACTTGTTTTGGTGACAATGGGTTTCAGTTTAGCTAGTTTTTTAATTGCCTCCCCATGTTTCCACCTGCATTTTTCCACAAGGAGGTACAAAACAGTGTAGAAAAAGGCTAAAAGAGGAAGATATGTTAAAACATTTAGACTGATAAAAATCATTTTCAAGTTCTAACTTCTTGCGCAATACAGTTTTACAAATATTTAATGATATTCCTGTAAGCAAAATTGCTTACAGATTGCTTAAGATAGTTCCTGTAAGCAAAATTGTCTTTCAAGAAAATGGCAAGTTGAGACCAAAACACCAAACTGAAGACTTTTGTTATCCACGTTTTAGTAGAAAGAGAGAAAAGAGAAAAATGATAAATCATGCAAATGGAAATTATTGAGCTCCTTTAATTTATTATGCACAGTAATTAATTGTTTATGGTGAAGGCCTCGCTGTGTGATGTCAACATCCTCCTTTTGCAGATGAGTTGGATTTATTTAGTAGTATAAATGACCATGCAAAAACAAAAAAAATGATTTTAGCAAAAAATCTGCTTTGTAAACATGCCTACATTTTGTAATTTCAGTAAATTCACCTTATTGTAAATAAAAACTGTGAAAAAATGATGAAAAATGATCTCCTTTATAAGTGGCTTCAAACGGTGTTTAGCTGCTCTGTACATTAAATAATTACTGAATGTGTTTGGCTTTTTAAAGGACGTCTTAATGCTATTAGGAGGGAAAAAAACATGAATCGATCGCTGGAAGGAAATGGACAGAGCTAAGATCGAAACTGACTGAGATATTCCCCTAAATTACAAGAGAGTTTAATTAGTCTGAACATTATTACAGTAGGGACCAGGTGAAGAGCAGTTCAGCCATGAAAAGTCTGCGCACATAAAACGTCTTGGACCCCAACGATGATATCAAAGGCAGGATTAAAAAGAGAATCATAGGATTTCCAGGTGATGAAATTAAGTGTTTCCTCAGCTGACATGGTTCTTTAGTGTGTGAGCAAGAGGAACATGTGTAAAGTGGCAGCAGTTGAGCAACAAGGATGAGAGGAAGAAACTGCAGGGTATTGAGTGTGTTGTGGAGCGTGATATTAGAACCAGTATTTTACCAGAGAGAAACCTCCGAGCCGTAACGACCCGCCAGACTCCCGGCTCCAGCGGATCCGACAGACAGAATCCCTGAGCTGCAAAGAGTCGACTCACTAGAGATAGCGTCAAACTTTTTATTCAAACGGGGATATTATGAGGTTTCCAGGCACATGGAGCCATTTCACAGCACAATTAAGTAGCTCTGTTACCTGTATATGTTTTTAAAAATGCTGTGCATATCAAAAATAACTTGGGGTGCGTTCACATCGGCCCTGTTTCAATCTCACTCAGGTTTGGTTCATTTGGTGTAAATGAATTCTGTTCCACTAAAGAACTCGGTCTGTTTGGTTGAAGTGAACGGTTCTGTCTGGAACGGCTCCAATGATTATAAGAACGCAAAGCGGACAGGAAACCGATCCAAAAGCAGGAAGTGGACTGCAGCGCAGGGCATTCTGGGTAAATACAACTAAAACAAACGCATTAGCCCAGCACCAGCGGGAGAAATGACTCGTGGTCTTTCATTAAGACAAAATCCTACACACGCTAAAATCTGATGTTAAAACATTTTTGTTTGCATTTCTTGAAGAAGGAAATTGCCCTCAGTGCCTTCAGAGGTTTTTGTGTCATTTCCGTCTTGGTGCAGCGCCCCCATAGGTGAGGAGGTGAACAGGCTTTTCAAACGGTTTGGTTTGTTTGACACAATGCAGAGTGAAAGCTGAAAATGTAACAAATGCTGCAATTTTGGTCCCAAATCTACCAGAATATCAGGTGTGAAAAAAAATCCTTAAATTAGCACCAGTGTTTTTTGATGCTGTGAAATTTGGTATCTGTCTCTTTAAGACACTTTTAGATGCTTCGTTTCAGTTCCTCGTCACAACAGTGCACCTCCATTATGCCGTTTACATGTACAAGCTCAGCAGATGCGCAGTTCCAACAGGTGTTTGCTAATTGCTGCTGCCGCTAGTCTGAAGGAGCAGAGTGGGAGACAGCTCAGCAATTTATGTTTCACTTTCAAAGTTTTTCAGTAAATTTGTTACATTTCAGGGGAGAGAATTATGACTGACAATCCCAAACAGACAGACAGTTTCAGGGGTTTTAAAAGTCATTAACTGGATTTTATCAAATCAATAATAAATCAAAATTCTTATAATTTATAACAATAAAACTTCTGTGGCTGACTTAAGCAGCAGACCTGCATGAAAGCAACTTCTAAGCTTGTTGGTTTCCATTTACAAGGCTAAACTCATAAAAATAGTCTTTTTAAACAACTTATTAAAATATGTACTTGCACATTTAGATGTAAAATGTATTTTAAGAGTTTAAAATGATCTGTGTGCTTTTTACCAGATATCTGTTGCTTCAGACAGGTGAGCATAATCAGGTAGAAAATGTGCCAAAAATATCTATAAATGGAATATATTCCCAAATGATGTTATAGCAGGTTACTGCTGCTTTAAGTGTTTTTGATTTGCACAGCAGTGGAGACCTTTTAAGATAATTTATGTGCATTTTTACACCAGTCATTTTCAGTGAGGTTTTCCTTCTCCTTAAAAGCCGCTTACATTTGGATTCATGTCTTCTAAGAAAGGTAAGACTCCCAAACTCACTTTAAATATGTTTTTCCAAAGGACAGAACAAATAAATATCACTGGATTGAGATTGTAAGAAGATTATTTTATGCTACCTCAAAAAAAGAAGAAAAGGAAAGAAAAACTCTGGTTAGAATTGATTTATTGTAAAACTGGATATTTGGTCATCCTAAAAGATTCAACCTAAATTTCTGCTGCCGAAGCTCCAGTTGTTTGTTTCACCTGTCAGAGTTCTGGATGACAAACTGAATAACACAGCAGATGATGAAACATTAAAGCCGGTGGAAAAAAGAAAAGATTCGTAGGTTCAGCAGCTACCTGTCTGTCAAATCCTTTCCTGTGATTCATTTTGCACTCAGTGGTTCAAGTCCAAGAATAACAGTGACATCCACACCGAGTTACAGCATCAAAAAGATAAATTCTTCCTCAGTGGCACCAAAATTCAGGTAAAACCACAATATTTTATTCTACTAAAAATCCAAATTAGTCACAAAATAGTGGATTAATGAATTAATGAGATCCACATCTGGGAAAGGAGATGTTTAGTCTGAAAAACTGAGACTGAAACAAAACTAAATAAAACTTAGACTGAAACTAAACTAAATAAAATATGAAGCACTGTGATGCTTTCTTTGGGTCATGTATGGAAAAATCTGATTTTCTTTGTGTTTTTTACAGGCTTCCTACACATATTTTAATGCCAAAATTACTTTCTTTAATAAAAAATTATGTCTAGCTCTCTTTACTGTTTTAAGTCATTTTATATTTGTAAAGGTAATTTTATTTATATAGCACATTGTCAGCAAAAAACCAATACAAAGTGCTTTACAGGAATTAAAAGGAAATACAAACAAAAATAACAAACCAAAGGAAAGAGCAAAATAATCAAATGTTGATGTAAATGTAAACTATTCTCCTGTTCAGACCAGTTTCTTCTGGTCTGATTACATTTCTGGGTTGGAAGAACAGGAGTCTAAAACTTCGACTCGATCCGAAAGTGTCTCTGCATGTAAATAGTGACTATACTCACTATTATACTATTATTAGTATACTGTAGACTATACTCTACAGTCAGAAACTGTATTATATTCTACAGTTTCTGACAAGTAGTATAAGAAGTAGCCAAGTTGTTCATGTATTTCTGGATTCTAAATTCGTTGTCATTCTAATTCTAATTCCTTTTCTGGGCTGCAGCAGTTTGAGTCTCTGCATAAAAGTTATCTAGGAAGTATAATGTTGACCTAAATCGTTCATACTCCACAATTTCTGATATTACTAATAAACTAAAATAATCTAAAATAATCCAGCACATAACACCAGTTTTAAAGTCCCTACTCTGGCTCCCTGTAGCTCAGAGAATAGACTATAAAATACTGTTGTTAGTTCATAAGTCACTGAACGGTTTAGCACCACAGCCAATCAGAGGATCACGTTACATTGCTTAGCCAATCAGAGCTGCAGAGGAGCCCTGATTGGAGGAGCTCCACTCTCAGCAGGGATTTGAATTTGAACTTGTGTATATGTTACCTTATATAAGAGTGGTTGTCCTTCTAAGTAACTGTCCAATAAAATATCTGAAAATACAATTTAAACGATCCTGACCTGTTAGAAAGTGGAGCTACAAACTCTGGTGATTTAGTTTCCGCATCTCCGTTTTTAGCAGTAAATTGTTGATCCACTTTCTCCTCTTTTTGTTAAACAAACAAAATTGTCCTCTCAAAAATATAACGGATGGAAGATTTTTAAACTAAATTAGATTAACAAAAAATAATGATCAGACAAAAAGGTGAATGGACTGATTATGAAACTAAAACCAAACAATAATTTCTGTCCTTATAAAGATCTAGACATAACATGTGAACTTCTCTGCAGGATTTCCTGATTTAATTGGATCATTATCGTGTTGATGGATAATTTTTTCCATCATTGCTTCATTCCACCTTTGAAGAATGGAATTATGGGTATTATTCTCTCCATTTTTCAGTCTTTTTTTACACAATGTCTCCATCATTTCTGCCTTTGTCTCTCTTCAGTTCCAGCTTGACCTCGTCTGAACTTTTCCAACCAGACTAATAAAACCAAACATGAACTGGAGTCAGTTTTCCATCTTTTTCAGCTGAAGCATAAAAAATGGAAAATCCTGCCCAGCTCCTATAGATGGTGTGGAGATTCTCTGTTATAATAAAAACTGGTTTAAATCCCTTTCAGACGATCCAGCTGCAGTGGAGTAAAGGAGATTAGAGACAAACGGATCCAACGTCCATCTCAAAATCCCCACAACTCACTTACGTTTTACGCAATTTCTTAATTTGAATTTAATTTATAGGCTTAAGCTTAGGGTGAAGTGTGCAGAAATAAAGGTAATAAGCACTTTATATTGCCTTGTTGCTGAAAATGTGCTATATAAATAAAACTACCTTTACCTTTAATTTTAATAAGGAAGCACATTTTCAGCAACAATAATGTTGATCCAAAGTAAATAAACTAAATACTTGTATTCACGGTTGGTAGATAAAGTTGTTGCTAAGGTCGTTTTTCTGGGTTTCAAGCTCCAATCCCTGTTCTGGGTTACTAAATAAGACAATAAGATCATTAATTATGCTTTTTATTTGAGTTTGGATAAAGATTTATTGCTTAATTTAG
>CAEGAF010025972.1:0-14666 GCA_903067075.1 Micropoecilia bifurca | reverse complement strand
ATATAAAAATGGGAGGGGAAGAAAATGTGGTAATCTAAAATTTTGGTTTTAAACCGTATCTATGGAGCTAAGTTAGGGCCGTAAAGTTTGTTCAAAAGAGAGAATTTATTTTTTACCAAAAATTAAAAAAAAGATTTTAAAAAGAAAAATTATTTTAAAAATGAAATAAAAAAAAGTTTGAATCTGAAAAATGTTTAAAAAAAGTTTTGAAACATATGTACGGCCCCAATCTAGTTCCATACACCTGTATCTCCTACCGGTGAATTAGCAGATCTGACATCAAAGAAAGCAGGAAATGCGTCTAAGCCTGCATTCGGTCGGGCGGAGAGCTGACCTGATGTAGTCTCCTGACGGGTCGGTCCTCCGGCCGAAGCCCACGGGACAGTAGCAGTGAAAGAACTGCTGGAAGAAGGCGCTGCAGGACAGCCACATCCAGCTGCCGGCGTTCACGCTCCAGTCTGCGTCCAGCAGCAGCTCCTCAAACACCTGCAGGAAAAACAGCAACAAAAACAGCAACAACACACCGTCAGTCGGCTTAACCCTGTTACGCCTAAGTTTTGAGTGTCTGTCTATATAAATCTTCCTTATTTTAATTGTTAGTAGTTATTCAAATGTCCTTTGAGATGATAAACTTACCCATGTATCCATAACAACCAGAACTTTCAATATCCAGCAAGTTATTTCCGAAATATACCGTCTATTAACCAAGTGACCCCCGGATTAATTACACTTTCTGCAGCTGTAGCTGCGAAATTTCCGTATTAACCTGATACTTGCTGGAAAGTGCAAGTCCCCTTTCAGAAATCATTGGAATTTTTCAGATAGCGCTACGTATGGCGAAATTACGGTACTGCAAATTTAGACATGTCGACGTCGACAGGTTCGGGTGTAGAAGGACTAAACTAAAGTCAGCGACTTGCGAAATGCGACACCTTGGTCCTGGTTATCAATTTGTCAATAAATTCATTGTGTGCCTTTTGCTGATATTCTGCATAATTGTGTCATTTCCCCGAGCGCCGATCAACGTGTAGCGCATGACAGTCGGACCTTCATCCCGCTCTCCCAGCTGATCCACAGGTCGCCTCTGGTGAGGAAGCAGGCCACGGCGTGTCGCGCCCGGTGGTGGATCCAGCCCTCCTGCCTCAGCTGAGTCATGATGGCGTCGATCCAGGGGAAGCCGGTTCGTCCCTCGGCCCACTTGGCCAGCGCCTCTGGGTTCTGGTCCCATGGGATCTATTGACAAACAGGCATATAAGCATTAATCTCTGCTGTGGAGCTGCAGAGTAAATATTAATGCTGCCTTGTTCACTTTTCAAGCATTTTCAAGGTAGGTTTTCAAACTTGCAGCACTGGATATAAAAACAAATGAACTGAGAAAAAGACATTTTCTATTCACCATCTTATGATATTTTATTCTGAGATAATATTCTACATTCTGCAGCAGGGAGAAGATAAACTGAAATACATTTTTTGAAATGGTCGCCTCACACACCTGGCTGGCCTGAGAACAAAACACTAAATTAACACAAACACAAAAATACAAATAAGATATAAGCCAATTAAGTCTCCCCCTGATGTGTGATTTTTGTTTCTATTGTCCTGTATTTTGTCGTTTATAATTTCTATGTATTGTTTGATCTTTTTTCTTAATTGTACTCTAATAACAATCAACAAAAATAAAAATAAAGTTATATATAAAAAAAGATATAAGCCAACCTTTATTTTAAGTACACAGATAATTAAGTAATTAATAATAAGAAGTATTCATCAAACTGAAACAATACAAACAAATGATATTAAGGTGAATGACCTTTATGCTCAAATTAAATGCTTAAAACACAATATGCAAAGAAAGTTGCCCAAAAAAATTTTCAAAAAATTTTCTCACCAAATGTTTTGGCAATTAGCAAATAGAAATAATTTTGGAGTTCCCACTAACCTAAAACATGAGACGTTTAGTCTGACTTGACTTCAAACAGTGAGAAAATACATCTTTATACACCTTCAGCAGGTGTATCTGGTTTCTACTGAAAGTAACGTTTTCAAAACTTATGCTTTTAATCTACCCATGGTCTTGAGCCGGAAAAGTGTAGAGAGCTTCTCCAGGTCAGGGTGTCGTCCTGCCTCAAGTGCAGGAGTTTAAGTATCTGGAGATCTTGTTCATGAATGAGGGAAGAAGGGAGATGGACAGGCGGATTGGGGCAGCGTCTGCCGTGAAGCGGTTCTGTACCGGTCCGTCGTGGTGAAGAGAAGCTGAGTCAAAAGGCGAAGCTCTCGATTTACCGGTCGATCTACGTTCCCACCCTCATCTATGGTCATGAGCTTATGACCATAGATGCATAAGCTATGGTCATAAGCTTAGATCACGGATACAAGCAGCTGAAATGGGTTTCCTCCTCAGGGAGGCTGGGCTCCCTTAGAGAGAGAAGCTCAGTCATCAGGGAGGGACTCAGAGTCGAGCCGCTGCTCCTCAACGTTGAGAGGAGCCAGTTGAGGCATCTGGTCAGGATGGAGCCTCCCTGGTGAGGAGCTCAGGTCCCACCAGGAGAAGGGGAGACCCAGGACACGCTGGAGGGACAATGTCTCTCTGCTGGGACGCCTTGGGGTTCCCCCGGAGGAGCTGGAAGAAGTGGCTGGGGAGGGAAAGTCTGGGCCTCCATTCTGAAGCTGCTGCCCCCGCGACCCGACCCCAGATAAGCGGCAGAAAATGGATGGATGGATACTTTTACTCAAAACTCTTCAGTTTGAACATCAAGTACTTTCAAGGACTTGATAGATAAATCAAGCACTTTCCAAACCTTGAAAACACCAAATTAAAAATTCAAGCATTTTCCAGGATTTCAGTCAGACCCGTCTCATGCTCACCTGCACGCAGATGGGGTTTCCCTCCATGCGGTCAAAGTTGGGGTTGTTGGTGGCGGCGGTGTAGAAGAACTCCCTCCACAGGAGCTGGCCATACAGGGACAGCGGAGGACTGCTGCGCTTACAGAGCTGAGGAAGAGAAGAAAACCCACAGAGACAAAGATTACCTTTGGTTCTGGATCAAAACGGGAATATTCAACCACCTTCCTGTCCAAAACACCTTTTACACGATTCTTAACTGCTTAGAGCAAGTTAGACTGAAGACGTTTTTATGATACATCTAATGAAATTTAAGACCAACGTCAAAATAAACACAAATGAAACAACCACAGTTGCCAACGTTTTATTCAGATTGTCTATTTTACCATAAAGCTCTTTAGTCCAGTGTAAAAGTTTCCAGAGACGAAGAAAACGTAAAAATACCCAAATGGTAGATAACTATACCATACTACTACAACTGAATAATTTGTGTTTATTCACAATATCTCTGCTTTAAAACGGCAGTTTGTAACTTTTATAAAAATATGTTACATTTTTATTAAAAGTGTCATCATGTGTCAGATAAAAATCTAAGACCTCTGCCTTCTCCCAGTGTTAGCTACAGAAAAAAGCAGCCAATCAGATCAGGTTGAGCGCTGTCAATCATGCTCGTGTACAATTGAGATTGTTCTCTGGCTCTAATTGGTTGTTTCTGCTTGTTGCCAGAAACAGAAAACAGCTGCCTGTAAAACAGTAGATGTTCTCACAGTTGTTGTGCTTAGTTTTGGACAGAAGCTGTGTTGTCCTCAGTACCTTCATGTAGATTTCTCTGAGGTTGTAGTACAGCATCCTGCAGGACAGGCAGCCGAAGCGCAGGTAGGGGCTGAGGCCTGTGGGGCTGGCGTACAGAGAGCAAGTCTTCGCCCGAGTGTTGGCCACCCACACCTGAGGAGACGGACGCACAGGTGTGACTCCAATCAGACACTGAGATGCTTTAAAAGTAGTTTAATTTATCAGTTCTGCAGCTTTAGGAGTTTCTGTTTTTCACTAAAACAGTAAAAAACATTTCTAATATTATATTAACTTATTGAAGTTAGAGTTTAACAGTTAGTTTATAACAAAAATGAAACGCCTCAGTAAATAATCTCACACTGATGCTGCTCATTCTGTGGGATTTTTATGGAGGACTAATCCTGCCAAAACTGGGGGGAAAATTAATAAATAAATAAAATATAAGATTTTACTTCAGCAATAGTTTTCCAAGAAATGTTGTTCTTATTCCTGAGAACAAAATGAAATATTTTCTATTTTTTCCCAACACTGAAGTAAAAATAAATAAACAAAAATAGAAAATTGGATGCTTTTTAAAAATAAATAAACAAATACAGCTTCTGTGCAAATCCATTTTAGTTTTCGCTCTGAAGTTTCTATACACATTTTGTTCCGTCAAAATAAAGTCAACAAATAATATTAATAATAAAATAAAACAGATTTTTTGCTTTATTAAACTATTACATTAGCTTATTGCTGAAAATTCTTTTCAATTTTAGTTTTTTAAATGACATTTCTTGTCTTCCAAATTATTTTTATGCAATTATGTAAAAATTACTTTAAGGCGTGTTCATTTTTATCCTGATTCGTGAAGTTATTATTATCGGGGTTCATCACACAAATCAAAAGCAAACGCTCAGGATTTAACCACCAAAATAAGCGTTTTTCTCCTGCCGCTCGGCTCTAGTGTCAGTTTTACGTTTTTGTCCAGGTATCTGCTCAGTCGGTCCAAAGCCTCTGACTCTCCTCCCCGCCACACAGCTGGAGGTAAACCCTCCGTCCTGAAACCTGCACACACATTCAAATCAAATCAAGTTAAAATAGTAGTCCAAAAAGAAAAACAAAGCTCTCTAGAAGCTGGGAAGCCAAGATTTTAAATGAAAAAATGATTAAAGAAAGCAAGATATCAAATATTTTGGTATGCAGATCATTTATTTCCAAACTCTACAGCTTGTTTGTGGATTTAAGATCCACACACAAAGTGTTAAAAATGAATAGAAAAAAAGCTTTTTGTGTTTACATTAAAAATCATAATATTTTAAAGGGCCAAGAAAAGTTACAGTCACGATAATTTAATGGTTTCTAAGATTTAAATTGATTCACAATTAATTGTTGTCAAAACTATGGCTTTAAATTCTCCTTTGGCGTTCCACAGGGCTCACAGCTAGATCTTTTTCTTTTTACGCTTTTTTTTTAAAAGATCTTTAGGTCATAACATTTGTAACAGTAATTTAGAATATTTCTTTATATAAATAAAGAGCAACTGTAAACCATCAGAATATAACAAAGGCACTGAAAATTTTCTTTTTATTCTAGAATTTTGTACTTTATAAGATATAAATATATTTGGAGGGATAATTCTCTATAATAAACCAGTAAAACAAGCTTAATTGACTTTTAAAGAACCTCAAGACCCAAACCTTTTAAAAATCTTTTTTTATTTTTTATTTTGAGACGTTCCAATTCTGGATTCACAGCTCGATTTCCAGACAGCAGAGAGGACATGAAACCGTAATATGACCTGGAAGATCCCATCAGATGTTGGCAAACTCTGCTAACCAACCTCGTTTGCTTTTGCTTCTCCTTTTTAAATCTCAACATTGTCGAGATAAATGGCTGAATAGCTCTGACCCGATAACCACACAGCAGAAGCCGTGTTGTCATTTGTTTTAATTGAATGTGGATTGAAAAGCTGCAGGAGGACCTGGAGATGCTCACCCAGCTCCTCCAGTGAAGGGATACTGTACAGCTGGTCGTGGTTGTCGGAGATCTGGCCGAGGCTCCGGTTCATCTGCTGCTGGCTGACGGGAGCCAGAGGTTTCCTAGGCAACTCCAGTCGGCTCACGATGGCCTGAAAGCGTTTAAAGGTCAGAGGCGGGTTGTTGTTGTTCATCTCGATTATCCTGCAGGCATGAAAACAGCAGAGGAGGATTACAGCTCTGATGCATTTAAAGTCGGTTTATTCCAGGAATTCAACCTGGAAACTGAAACTCATGAATTATAGAGAGTCATTAAAGCGCAGACTGACGTTTATTTTTAGTTATCTTCCACGGTAAACAATTGAAACTACGGAAATTATATTTGCTGAAAAGCAATTTATTTATTGGTAGAATTTAAAAAACCTACGTTCCTACGTTACATTTAGGGAATTACAGTTAAAGTAGTCGAGTTTTGCCATCTGTGTTCCACAATAATGGAGCTATGATGCTAAAATTGGCTTTACATTTTTGAAGTGAACTGTTAATCCATTTCAGGAATTTTGAGACTTTGTTTAAAATCTATGGTAAATGGACTGAACTTATATGGCGCTTTATCCTATATCATTTCTGAC
The DNA here is from genome assembly GCA_903067075.1 of Micropoecilia bifurca. Lineage (NCBI taxonomy): Eukaryota > Metazoa > Chordata > Actinopteri > Cyprinodontiformes > Poeciliidae > Micropoecilia > Micropoecilia bifurca. The sequence continues at coordinate 8,443 of CAEGAF010025972.1, read as the reverse complement.
CACTCAAAGCACTTTACACTAGAGCCACATTCACCCATTCACACACAAAAATGCTCACACATTTACACACCGATATGCAGCTTGGTAGGCAATTTTGGGTTGGGTGCCTTGCCCAGGGGCACATCGACACGTGGCAGGAGGAAACTGGAATCGAACCTGCAACCTTCCGATCACAAGATGACTACTCTATCCACAGAGCCACAGTCGCTCACATGTCTAGAACAAAACTCATCAAATAGGGAATTTATTTTGGTTCCTTAAATCTAGAATAAAACTCCACCAGTTGATGCATTATTAGTAAACATTAATCAACATTTTGATGTTACATTTGACTAAATGTAGTGCTTCAGGGCTGCACAGTGGTGCAGTTGGTAGAGCTACTGCATTGCAGCAAGAAGGTTCTGGGTTTGATTCCCGGCCCTGGTCTTTCTGCATGGAGTTTGCATGTTCTCCCTGTGCATGATGGGTTTTCTCCTGGTACTCCGGTTTCCTCCCACAGTCCAAAAACATGACTGTCAGGTTAATTGGTCTGTCTAAATTCTCCCTAGGTATGAGTGTGTGCTCATGGTTGTTTGTCCTGTGTGTCTCTGTGTTGCCCTGCAACAGCCTGGCGACCTGTCCAGGGTGAACGCCGCCTCTCGCCCGGAACGTCAGCTGGAGAGGAACCAGCAACCCTCCCGACCCCATTAAGGGACAAGGGTGCAAGAAAATGGATGGAAGTGCTTCAGTTAATGACTGTGTTCTGTGACTTTGTGTTTTTATGACGTAAAGCCCTTTGAAATGTTTTATACAAATAACCTTTTTACTTTTATTTGCTTTATGCCTTTATTTAGCATTTTATTGCCATTTCGGCACAGCTCCACCCTGCGCATAATGAAGAATATCTGAGTGAATCAGAACCAGAACCAGTCAGTGTTTTCTGCTGCAGTCTCAGTTTTAAACAGATCTGCTGCCCTGTGGACTTTTTTTAAGTTTCCATCTTACACAACCTGCTCAGGATCTGCAGCCGGGGCGGCGTCCCATTGGCTGGGTCCGCTCTGAACGAGCGCGTTTTCACAACGCTGGAACGCACAAAGCCCGGCTTCAGCCAGCTGGTACACTAACACACAGGCCGGCGGTAATCCGCTGGTTACGTAACGCAGCACTGGTCATGCAGCAGCGCAGAGAGGCATGGGGAAAGTTCTCCACTCTCGCTCGTTAAGACCCACTTATCCGCGCACATGGGTGCAGTGTGTGACCTGCAGTGGCAGCAGACGGCCACTGGGGGCTCCACCGAGTCCGACACTCTGCAGATTCACTTCAGATGCGAATCAAACGCTTTAACGTCCTGATTCAGAGAATATTTGACCAAAATGTATTCATCTATAACTTGTCTTAACATCCCAGTTATTTCTATGTTTCTACCATATTTTTTATATTTATTGAGATATACTTATTTTATTCAATTATTTGACTTGACTTTAAAAACTGCTATTTTTTTAAACTGTTGTTGTGAGTTCTGAACGAGTTCTGATTCTGAGTATAGTGCTAAATTACATTACATTAAGCTACAAAGCTTCATTAATAATGTCAGATGCAGCCAGAAAGACAAAAAGTTACAGATTTTAAAACGATAAAGCTCCAATTTGTAGCTGCGTACCAGTTGAAATTTTCCAGTCTTTAAATAATCTGAAAATTATTTATTTTATAAATGACACCATCAGGTGTTATAGAAATGTCTGACTAAAGTTCCTATATTATTGAAAACTCCAGTTTCTCTCTTTTCTTTTAGCAAGTGCCCAGGAAAAGACATGAATATCATCATCAGTTGTTCTAAAAGTGCTAAAATATTTTTTCTTTATCCATACATTACTTTAGGATAGAAGCTGTTTTTAGTTTAAACTATCAGAAGAAAAAAGACCTGAACAGATCAGCAGTTATTAAAGACTCTGTGGAGACAGGAGAAGCTCATTCTATGGTGAATAAAGATAATTTTTTAATTTTAATCTTATTTTCCTCTTGTGGAAGCTGAATCTCACTGTGAATCTCAGACCTGTCCAGGTTGTAGAGGGTGTGCGAGTTCCTGACCACCGTCTCCACTCCAAACTCCTGGGCCATCTTGATGATGGCGCCGTCCCTCTCCTTCCCATAAGGCTCCGGGTCGAATTCGAACGTCAGCCGGGTCACGTTCCATTCCTGAAGTGGGACAAAACAGGAGCAAAGGTTTGTGGAAAGAATAAATAAAACTGAATGAAGAAATAAATAAATAAGATTTTTCATAAATATACGTCTGTGGTGTTCATCATTTAGACGAAGACAAAGATGATAACTTAGATGAAAACAAGGCTTTAGATGAAGATTTAAATAAAGACAACGAGGATAATGTAGTTGAGACAAGGTTGATAACTTAGATTAATCAAATATGGTGGTTTAGAAATGGTGACAAGGTGATTTAGATCAAGACAAACAACAAGATTTAGTTGAAGATGACAATGAGAAACATCAAGATAATGACAAAAAGCAGTAGAAGAGAAAGACAGGGGCGAAGTCGAAACCACTGTTTCTTTATCAGTTTAATTGGAACATTAAGAGAACCACAAACATAAACAGCCTTGAGTTGACTTGGGCTGTTATTAAGCTAGACTAAAAACAAAAGAGTCAGTCATTTCCTGATCTACTTGTTGTGATTATACACAACAAGCAATCGAAACAAAGATGAACAACATGAAAAATGTAGGTCATCTGTTTTACTTTTGTCGTTATTTTCTTGACTGGGCAAACTGGCCAGGCCCTGATTTACAGATGCATTTCTACAAAAATAAGATTACAATGGACTCCTGGTATATAAGGAGTTGCTTAAATCCATGAATACTTCAGACTCAATATAAAACCCTTATAACTATTTTAATAGTTCAAACTCCAACTATACCTTAATATGCATTAATAAACACAGTAGAAACCGTCTTAGGACAACTGCAGGAGCCAACATCCACAGTCTTCCTAATCTTCAATGGAGGGTTCAACCAATCAGTGCAAAGGAAAATGAATGGGGCTCCTGGATTGGCTGCTTTGCAAATGACAACATGCCAAACTAGCATTACACCCAGCTCCATTTTCTTTTTAATATGTTAGATACGCTCTGCAAACTTTCTCTCTAATAATTTAGTGGCATATTCCATATCAAAAAGTTTGAACACAAATAAATCAGTATATTTACACAGCAGAGGAAAATTCGTGACATGAAGAAAACATTAGATCATAAATAAACTTCCAAGCACACCCAACATCACCACAGGTATTCAATCTGCCTCTTCGTTGGTAAACCAAAACAAAAGAAGTGGATAAGCCAGTTCTAAGAGGCTGAGGATGGCAGATAAAAACAAAAATACATCTGATTGATTTACTCTTCAAGAACTTCAAACCAAGGAATGTCCAGCAAGCTCAGTCAGCAAAAAGATTATTTTTATTGTCGATTAATGGTTTATTACATTAAAATGAGTTCCAATCAACTAACAAATTACACCGTTAAGACCTCCTTTCAGTGTTGAAGTTTGGACGCCATCCAGAAGAGGGCGCCACTGGTCGCCACACTTTTGATACAAGAATAAAGATGGCGGCCAGACAAAACTGTAAGGAGAAATGGCCCAAACAGAGTCCAGTGTTAGGCACAAAAACGCACTTTTTATGTGGTTCTGTTTGGAAATATAATCACTTGACAAGCACATTAATTAAGTTTCACCTTAATGGGGAAATTCACGATGGAGCAAGTCAAGTTGTTAAAAATATACTGATGTGCTACGAAGGTGAGGAGGACATGATGACACAAACCCAGAGATTACACAGAAAAACTCTAACATAATGGGAAAAAACATGATGAGATTTCATAAGTTAATGCACTTCATGGAGCTACACAAGGCGTTTATGTATGAATGTCTTTCTGTTGATGACAAATCAAGCATTTCACATATTTTACTCTTTCAGCTTCCCATTTTCTTATGTTTTATAAATATATTTAAGTTTAAAAATATGAGAAAAACACAATTTTCTCTTTATTCAGTGAGCATTTAATACAACTGATACAAAATTTATTTTTTAATTTAGCGTGTCAGATGTGGAACTTCATGTTACTGAATTCAGTCGATATTCTTGAAACAAGAAAAAAAACTTCAGAAAAGGCCAGTTTTTCAATGAATTAGTATATGATTAATGAGATCAATCAAATTTAGATTAATTGATAACATGCATGCTAGTGCAAATGCATTCCCCCTTTACAAATAAACACTGATGTTTAATCACCACATTCACAGAGATCCTGGTGGAGAACATGACATGTGCAGGAACACCAACCTTAAAGAGCCTCGGGAAAACCTCGGTGGGCTGACCTCTGATCACAAACAGCCTGGAGTTGAGCTTCTTCAGACTGTTGTCCAGGTCCTCCAGAGACTCCAGCAGAAACCTGCACAGAGAAGAAATATCACATGTCACACAGCTGCAGAGACTCATTTCTTATGAAGCTTCTCCTGATGTGATCTTTACTGTCTGCATGGATACTAAAAGCAGGCTTTGAACTCCAGAGATTTATATTCCAATATCCTTGGTTGTAGTTTATGTCCTGAAAGCTTGCAATTATCCCTACTGTCTACCTTTTTCTTCCACTCAACTTTCCATTAATTTATTGCATCCAGCTCTCTTTACAGCCACCATCTTTAGCAATAATTTTCTGGAGGCTCTTTACATAACTGAACCTATATTAGTCATTTTGTATTTTAAAAAGCTGTTTTAATTAGTCTTCTGCAACATTCTAATGTTCCTAAAAACTGAAATTTCCATTTTTAAAACCAGCAACATAACTTTTACTCACTGGCCTTCAACCCAAATGAGACTTAATTTTACTGGTATTGATTTCATCTCTTTTGTTGAGATGAAATCAGTGAGTTGTTTGATTCTGTTTTGAATTGAATTTTTAATGAACTGCGTGTTTATCTATGTCACTTTATTGTTATGCTTTAAAAAAAATCTTATTACTGATGTTCAGCACTTTGCTTCAGCCGTGCCTGGTGTTAAAGCGCTTTATAAATAAAATTGATGATAATTATTTTCATTTACTTTATGGCCTAATCATCGAAATTAGGCCAGAGAAAGGCGTTGAAGTATATCCCTGTGAATGTAATGAATTAGCTTCTTGATTTTTGAGACGTACCTGCGAATGAAGATTTGTTTATGTCGCTGTAGAAATTTAACAATCTGACAATAATCCCAAAATTGCCCCGAATTAATTAGGTAACATTATGAATCCCAATTAATTAAATTGCTTTTCTGTAAACGTACACACGGAAGTAATATTTGAGGATCAATTAAAATCGTGACTTTTGTTTATGGAGTTTCGTATGAGCTAGCTTTAGCTAACAGAGCGGAGGCCAAGGCCTTAACTCTGAGGACTGGACATAAAAACATAAGGAACCTCGACCTGATAAACCCTCCGAACGACATAAATAATGTCCTGGAAACAATTCAAAGTAGCTGTAAGGTTTATGAGATGATATCAAAAAGTGTCAGACCTCCATCTGTTGATCCCGACGTTAGCGGCTCCGGCGAACCAAGGGTCCAGGACATAAACACAGCGCACCGTGTCCGCTCCGTTAAGGGCCTCCTGCAGCGCCGGATTATCATGCAGCCGAAGACCTTTGCGGAACCAGTGCACGGAATTCACCACCATGCTTCCCTCTTATTCCACCATCAGAATAAAATCCACCAGAAAGTCAGCATTAATCAAGAAAAACGGGGACAAACGAGGACGTCAGCGGGACTTCAGAAAACTTTACCAGCAGCAGCGGGGGCGGGGTTTAACTGAACAGTGGGCGTGGCTAGTTGTTGGCTTGCTCCCTGATTGGACAGATGGAGAAACGTCAAGATGAATTACAAAACTGGGCTGCTGTGATTGGTTGGGTCGGCAGATGGCGGAGAAAAGCGGCAAGGTGACAAGCTGTGTCACGTTTTTGTTTGCCTCGGATGTCGGGTTGAGCAGGTAGAGGTGAGACAGAGAGCAGGTTAGGGACAAATGAAGGCTCATTTCAGCTGTGTTCACATTATTATAGGGGCCGTGTGATTTATAGAGCACACTTTATAAAGGTAATTTGATTCAGTTATATAAATAAGTACGTCAAACCTTGGTAAACAAATTTAAGCGTCAAATAGCGTGTTTCATATAAAACTAATTTTAATATTAGGCTAAAAAACAAGACAAAACTATTTTTATTTTATTTAGAAACAACCATAGAAAAAGCCAATCTACTGGTAATTACAAAGTTTCCCCAGCTCAGAGAAAATCAGCAGTGCCTATTAGGGCTGTAGTGATACAATAATCTCACGATACGATACACAATATTCTGCCCACAATACGATATATATTGCGATGTTCAGCAAACTATGCGATTCAATACACTTTTGCGATTTTCTGAAAGTTTTTAGAGCGATAGAGGGATTTTGGTGACATTTTGTGACTGGATTGAATTAATTTAACTGAAAACTGATTAAAAACACCAACTACACAATACCTGGCTCTGATTAGACACAGACTTAAAGTCGACAGCTGGACAAAATGAATCAAAGAAGTGGTGAGAATACATGTTTCTCTTAATTGAAACAGTCCAAACTGTAGCTTACATGCATTAGTAAAGTAAATAAAGTGAACAAAGTTCCTGCTCTGAATAGTTTGATACCTTTTAAACCTGAACATCTGAAGGAATCACTCTAAGCCTGATGACCTGGTGTGAAGCAAGCAGTGAGTGAGAAAGGTGATGGTTGGCTGTTATGATACTTGCTGAAGAATATCAATTTTTTTCTAGGAAAGAAAATATTGATATATATCGCGATATCGATATTATACAACCCGAGTACCTATCAAATTATGGATTTTTTTAGTACTCAATTGTGTTTAACTATTTGGCTTGTCAGAAGAAAGTCTGTTGTCTCTAAACAATATAATAGCACCCCTTGCAAAGTCACATCTAAATGAAAAACTTTGATTCCAAAATACTCTACTCATCCCTAAGGAAAATTAAATGTTGTGAATCACATCGTTCAAATCTCTTTAGTCATTGTGAATGATGATTGTGCAGGCAGGAAAAATCTTCAATCTTCAGTAGCAGTCAGTCTGGCATCAAATCTCAAGAGGCCTCTGACTGAAGACTGTTGTTGTCTGACAGCCTCATGACCGTAATGACACACCAGCAGCTCAGTATCTGCCCAGCAGTAATGATCTTCCAAGGTGATATGTCCTGGATGTCACCACCACTTATTAGCAAGCTCTGCTAATCCACCTCATTTGCTATTTATTATTTTGGTCTGCTCTTTTTCAACAACACCTTTGGGAGTCACCTTTGGGAGGCATTATTTGAGCTTTCTGGATGGGAGTCAGCTGTTCACAAAACATTGTTAGCACAAGCAACAATTCTCCAAACATTGCAATGGCTCAACCAAAACAATTATGGACAAAACGAACAAGTCAGATCTACTCCAACATTCTGCCACCATGAGTATTTCAAGTCTGCATGAGACCAAATAATCAGAGTTGGTTTTCTGATTTTATGCACAATTTGTGAATTGTTATGCACAAATCTTTGTTTTGCTCTTATTTTCAAGTGATATTCTTAGAGAAGCAACTGTTGCTGCCACTTTCAGACTGAAATCCTTCATTTTGCAGCGGTCAGTCTTCACAGCACAACCCAACATAGTCATCCCAAGGTCTGGGCGTTCACTGCTGGGAAACGAAAGAGCTCCACCTCTGAGCCTGCAGGACCCAGCATGTTAGATGTTACAGTTCAAAATAAATACACCCAAATATGGATGCTTGGAATAGCTGAAAGTTATTTATAAAAATATGACATACTGAGGGTTTGTAAAGGTACATCTGGACGAACAAGACTGATTGTTCATATCAGTCATTGAAACAAATGCTTCCTTCAACTACTTCCTGTTGGCTTCTTTGTCGTTTGCACCAGTGGATGAAGGGAACCAGGATGGATTCAGATGTAACTTAGCGGTTTAGATGTTATTAGTATAAAAATCATTTTAAAATAAACAAAGCTTAGTCTGCTGACCCGCCAGGCGGATAAAACACTGGGGGAAGCTTGACTTCTAGAGAGCAGAAGTTTTGAGTACAAGCATTACAAGTTTTGAGAAGACAGACATGAAGTCTCCCTTTCAAACTGCAAATGTGTGGTCTTGACTTATGGCAGAAAAATCCCCCATAGGACCTTCTGAATCAGCTGCGTTGAGCAGAGACTCATGTAAAAGAACCATTTATGATTAGAGGGAATATCGTATGCCAGTGGTCTCAAACTACAGTCCTTGATATGCAGAGTCCTGCAACTTTTAGTCCAAGACATCACAGTAAAAATGCCAGTGTTGAATTAACACCCAAAAGTGTCTATATGTGTCCAAGTCAGCTGATGTTAAATTCAAC
>CAEGAF010025956.1:0-47969 GCA_903067075.1 Micropoecilia bifurca | reverse complement strand
ATGCTGAACTATGTATTAAAAACATACTTAAATAATACAATTATTTATAAATGTAGCTTTGATAGATGTTTGAATATAGTTTCCAGTAACAAAAAAGTGTGTTATGATCGATTAAATCCACTGATATGTCATTTTGCCTGCTAAACACATAAGGCTAGTGTTGTGGTCTACCGCTCCAAGATGGCCGCCCTATATCTCGTCAGCGACAATAGGCGAGAGCGGACCATGAGGCGTCTATCCTTATGTTATGTCCCGGACCCTTCTAGACCGGAATTTGTCGACGGCGACACATCTAAATTTGCAGTATCGTAATTCCGCCACAGGTAGCGCTATCTGAAAAATTCCAACGTTTTCTGAAAGAAGAGACGTTGCACTTTCCAGCAAATATCCGGTTAATACGGCAACTTCACAGCTGCACCTGCAGAGACTGTAATTACGAAAATAACATCCTGGATATTGAAAGTTCCTGTTGTTATGTATACATGGGTAAGTATATCATCTCACAGGGCATTTAAAGAACTACTTACAATTAAAATAAGGAAGATTTATTTAGTCAGACGTTTGAAACTTGGGCGTAAAGAGCTCCGTCTGGGGGGTCAAACTTTTAAGCAAAGTGGGTATTGGACCAAACTAAACTGTAGATAATAGACAAAGATGTCCGCCAATCTGAATTCTAGTTCCTGTGCTCTTAGAAAACAAGCGCATGCGTTCGGTTCCACGGTTTAATCAAATGCGATATGAAAAAAGATGGAGTTTGTCTGACCCGAAACACATTTACTTGAGAAAGGAATTAAAAATATGTGGGTATGGGCAAAGGAAAAGGGACAAGACGGGATGTTGGCGGACATTTTTATAAAAGGGGGCGCTGGAATTCCTTTAAGGAGCGTTTGGTCGAAGGTAAACTTTACACCTTAAATGCACAATAATACCAGTTTAGACTTTGAACAACTTGGTAAAGCTGTATTGTGTAACATTAAATCATGCTTGGCTGCACCTGTATCGATGGCAGCTCTTCTATTCAGTGTTTGTAGCTTTTGGCCAAGTCAATGTAGCAACAAGAAAGAAACTAAAGTGGATATAGCAATAAATAAAGAGAGGATAATACAAAGGAAACTAAATGGAAATGAATGACGAACAAAATGCAAGAATTAAGAAACGAAAAAAATTACAGAGGAATAAACTGGTATGGCAAGACCTTTCGAGCAGTAATTAATACTGAGGACTGTATGGCAAGAATAAACACACTATTTCCAGATAAAAGGTAAAATAACATATTGTTGAAGTGCCATGGGTTTGAGACTACATCTAACGCTGAGAATAAATATATTTTACAGACCTTAACAGTAAAGAACTGATCACTTATTTATGTTTTTATTTAGATTTGATATTTATTTCTTCAATATTATTTTTCATGTCAGTGTTAATGTCATGAGGCTGATGATGACTCCTTGATACTTTCAATTTGACTCATTAGGATTTGATTAAGAACCAGATTTGTTCTTAGTCATTTCTGTCCAGTAAAACTATTAATCTATAAATCAATAGATCTATATAAAGATATAATCCATGTCGCTGTCTCATATTTGTATGACATTAAACTTTTGTTTTTCCACTGAAAGCTCTGGTTTACACAATAAATACCATGTGGGTGAAATTTTATGGATGATGCTCTGATGTCCGATTCTCCTGAAGGCAACACAGAGCTGCACCACCAGAAACCGACAGAAACACTGAAAAAAGAGAAGAGTTATGATTAATGTAGTTACAGTTCTATCCATGTTTTAATGTTGCAGAGCTCAGTTGTCTTAAAAATAGTTCAAAGTTTAAACTGGCACGTTGAAAATCTTTTATCTGGTCATTTTGTGGAATATTTAACATCTAGAAAATGACACAAAATAAGAATATTTTTTCCACTTTGATTGGCTGCTGTTAGGCCTACAGCCTTAACTTGAATGTTCATTGCATTTTCCTGTGAAAATAATTTCTATTCCCATGACTTTTTTTGTTCTCTGGGAAATTATTTTTGATGATAAATACAGAAATCAGCATAAAAATAAAAACATCTTCAATAGTGATAGTAATATTAATAATAAATAATAGTCAGTGCAAAGTAACCTACAAATTCTTAGGTGGGGGGCGGTGAGGGACCTGGATAAGGGCCCTGGGGGCGCTGGGCCAAAAAAGGTTGAGAAACACTGATTTAGTTGGTAATGTTGCATGTTCTAAATTACTTGCTAAAACGTTGACTGAAAGGACTCTTATTTAATGTTAAGGGATTTTTGCCTGTAAGTCAAACGTTTAGGGCACAGACATTTTCCCTTTTTTTGAGTTGAAATGTACTGAAGTCTTATTTAAGTTGGAGTGTTTAGCTTGTTGGAAGCAATTGTTGCATAGAGTAAATTTCTATCATAACTATAAGTTTCAGGCTCAGGATTTAAACATGATTAAAAAAAGGCAACCCAGGACTGGAATGAAATTTAAAAAAAACAAAAACAAAGAAACTATAATTTACTTAATAAAAAAAACTTTTGAAAAACTCTTTGTTGCAATAATATATTAGGATCATTTGTGTTCATCCATGGTGCACAAGATTCAGATGCATTGCTGATCAGTGAGACAAAAAATCTTCATCAGCTCATCGTGACGAGAACAGGTGTTCTCCAGGAGCTTCTTGGAGGGTCCACCAGCTTGTTTCTGCAGTGCAGTGGCGCTGTAGAAACTAAAACATTACAAAAGATAGATAGGTAGTAAAACTATATTTTCAAGATATAACATATGAAAGTGGAAGTAGTAGTTGTGTAATATATATTTTTTGATGGTTATACTTGTCATTTTCTCTTCATTTTGCCACCATCGCCAGTCCTGCTGTTCTTTTACCGTAATGCACGAAGACTAAAATAAACATGACAGGGTTGTTTGGGGGCAGCGATTAAAACATGTTGTCACACTTTATTATCAAAATCAACAAATTACCAAGAGGATAAATTCATGATGTCTTTGTGTTTCATTTTTTTATAAGAAAGTACATCATGGAAGCTTGTGACCAAATTGTAGATAACGGCGCCCTCTACTGTTGGTATGATATAAATAAAGTTTTCATCTGTTTCGCAAAACATTCATGATGTCAAACTAAAAGCTCTGATACAACATGTTTACCTTGTGAGGTTGCACTTGCTGCACTTAGATAGCATTTTTTTTTATTTTCCTTCTCCACATTGGATAATTTCAGCACAAATCTTTTTTTATGAACTCAAATTGGAAACTGTTGTCACAAAATTTGGGCTTGGTGGACATTGCATCATGCACAGGTAGCCAAGTCCAGCGTTCCAGTCCTCACTCTGACAATTTTCACACATTCCTTGGTTTCAGTCATAGTCAGGAATCCAACTATTATCAGATGCACTGAGAGATGGACTAAGGATTTTTAGAAAGTGGATTTTGCAAGTTTGATGCTGTTTGTATGAACTGAAAAGCACTTACTGTTTTGGAATTGCCAAGAATAATTTGAAAAATGCACCAAAGTGACTGTTGAAAACTCCCAATTATAAACTTGGTCCATGTTCTGTCATTTGTTTTAACAAAACATTTTAACTGAAACACCATTAAACACCAAAAGGTCACAAGTTTGGTTATATGTCAAACTTGATTAAAAATAATTGGTGCGGTATTTAGTGGGTATTAGATCAATGCCAAAATATGAAGTATTACACATTTCTATTGTCCTGAAGTTTTACTCAAGTAAGAGCAGTGAGGTTCTTACACCTCTCTCTCAAAAAGATACAGCATGAAGTGTAGTGAGCAGAGGGAGAAACTGGACATGGTGTCCTCTGTGGGGTGTCATCAGGATTAGATAGGGCTGGAAGTGAGCAGGCCTCTAAAGTCAACATCAGAGAGGATGCTGGAAGGACGTGACCTCAAGACCTGAGGGGAAATAAACTGGCTGTCGATGTAAAAACATAAAAACAGATAGGCAGACTAAATCACAAAGCATTTTTTGTTAAAAAACAAGCAACTAGATTTGTGAATTTCTTCATGCTCTTCTGGAAGTACTTGAGAAAAGAATAAACAGCCTGGACACCGAGTCCAAATTCTGCACCTTTTCTAGGAAAAGAAACGGCTCAATCAGTTCATAACACACTGATAGCTGGTTGTTGCGCAACACAATGTCACTCACCAACATTGAGCCAAAATCCATCTAAGTCATATCCATCAATTGTTCTTTCTCTGCAGCCTGAGCACACACACACACACACACACACACACACACACACACACACACACACACACACCGACACACACATGTCTGCTGAATCAAAGCGTTGCCACATCAGCTCCTTGGCTGGTAGAAAGGCTCTGCTATGGCATTACATCACCCTTTCCTCATCCAGGCCCTGGAGCTGAACACTCAGCAATCAGCCGCACACACTCAGGCATTCGCCAGCTCCATAACAGAGCCGTCCATCAAGACGAGACCATATTTTTCTTTTGCCTAAATTCTGGAAAGACGGCATCATTAGCTCTCAAACAGCGGCGCAGCATGTAATCTGCGGCCGCTCATGGGAATGCAGAGGGAGATTAATTTAAGCTGCTGATTGCAAGCAGACATCACAAACTGCAGCTCTGCTCAGACTGTTGCAGTTGAGTCGGCTGCACTGGAAACAGGTCAAACAAAAACACAAGTCAGTGACATATAGCAATACAGAACGCCAATACTGTTGGTGTGTAATTTTAAGTCAGATATTTTGACTCTTTCAAACCTTAGCAGTTGACAAAGGTGGAAAATTTTCAGAAGAAATGAAGTATCATGTACAGAAATCTACGCAGCGCTTCAAAAAGTTCACTAAAACCAATAAAGTGCAGTGAAAAGGTTTTGGCTCCCTTACAGATTTCTTCATTCGCGTTTTAGTCACACTTGAATGTTCCGAATCATCAAATTATTTACTTATTTAACCTTTATTTTACGAAGATAAAAACTGATTGAGATTGAATACCACTTCTCAAGGGAGTCCTATAGCCCCCCCAAAAATACACAGTTAAAAGAAAATGTCAAGCCATAAAAAACAAGTACATGTCATTGGATCTGCCTCAAGAACTTTTAGTTTGGATTTAAACGCCCTAAATGGGATAAATTCAGTGAATGTTTCTTGTAAGAATATTCAAGAGGAGGGAGAAGAAGCCTTAGCAATTCAATCTAAACAAAAGAGACAGAAAGAAGTAACAAATTAGGTGAGAGAAAAATGTTAGGAGTCAAATAATAATAATAATAATAACAATAATTTAAGTGTAATTGCAGTTCAAATTTTGGCTGTCCAATGGTTCTTCTTTTTGGAGTCCAAGTTGTGCCTTGTAAATAAAACTTAACCATTTATTGGCGTTTTAAGTTCTGCTGCTGCTGAGTTGGTGGTTACCATAGTAACCGGTAACTGACAGCTCCTCCCCCTTTTTCTGTTGCCGTTTGTAACTGGTATGTTATTAGAATCAGCTCTGTGTTTTCTTTACAAATATCATATTCTAACATATATTTTGGGCACATTTGATAATGTACAGCGGAACAAGTCAGCGTCGGGCCGGGGGGCGGGGCCAGTTACCGGGCCCCTAACAAATCACCGGGCCCTTTACGTCCTCCCTCCCGGACTCCTCCAGACCCGGGGGTAGTCACCCCCACACCCACCCCTATAGCTCCACTCTGCCCCTGGTGTACAGTGTTTCACAATGTGCTATGTTTTGTATACGTTTTTAACTGCCATCATTATTAATGATGTCCATTTTTAGCTATGTTTAATTTTTACAAACCTTAACTGCTGGGCAGTCTGTTGGAGTTTGGTTTTGGCAGAAGTCTCAATTTCATTCAGTATAAATTTTTTTTGAAGAGCATTTACTCATGTTCATGTCTACTCTCAGATGTTACCTTCTACCACCCCAGTGAATATCTGTCCTGCGTTGCTTTTCACCAAATGACCTTCAAGTTCAATTTGGATGAGTGTATTTTTCTCTGCTGTAGTGCAGGATTCTTTTTGTCAGGTTTAAGTGCGATTAATTATATCATCCAAACTCTGCTAACCACTTAGCCTGCAGGGGGGGAACACATTGGTTCTTGTTTTTGCGGTGCCTTCCTGTCTATTTAACATGCTGGTTGTTGTGAGCAAATCTGTAGCCTCAGCAACAGAATGTAAATGATTTCTTTTTTGGAAAGCAACCAGAAGCAAGGCAGGTATGCAGAGTGCAAAGAATCATTCACAGAACAACAAATCATGGCAACTTGCACAAATACCAGCAGCTGTTGTGTCTTAGTTTTAAATCTCTATTAAAGAACCATTACAGCTTGTAGTGTTTTGCAATGTCGCTGAGGGATTCCAGCAATGTTAAAAGTCTAGTGCAAACCAGACATGGGTCTGATATGTCGTCACACTATTAGTCAAAGTTGACCCACAGCTGCATTACGTTTCGTTGTTCAGGGAGTGAAAGTTGCTACGTTTTATTCCAAGATGTCTTTGGCAATAACACTATTATCACGGCAACCTGGACCATTCAGCAGTCATAGTAATAAACACACTGTAGTTCAATTTTCATTTCTTGACAGTAAAATATGCGTCGTGCTTCCTACATTTGTCTTAGTCGAGGGTTAAAAAGTAAGACAACTTTGCTAATTGACTAAGAAAAACACAAATCCCCATAAAGCTTCCCTAAAACTGAAACTTCTTCACTTGGTTCCTGAACAACTCCTACATTTGCTGAGGCTTGTGAGCTAAAAATAGCACCAATGTTGGTTCAATCTTTTCAAGCTTAACTAAAACTAGTCTTAATGTTCAAAGGTTAAATTGTTCTTAACCTTCTTTGTATAATTACAAATTCATTGTGTTTTTTGGAGTTAGGTTCTATGTAAATATTGGGTTCCAAAATGGTTTTCAAAAATACAAATCTAAATATTGGGTGCATTTGTTTTAACAAGCCCATGCTGAAGAAAACACAATCCCACAGCATAATGCTGCCACCACTACGATGGGTATAGCGTGTTGAGGGTGATGCATAAAAGTTACAAGAGCACTTTATATTTGCTTTGTATCTGAATCCAGCATGGCTTGTTGCAAACTGAGGTGGGAAGTTTCCAAAAATATGCAAGAGTAGCATTACTTCAACACGTTTCTTGTCAAATAAGTATAAAAAGTAGACTTTCCAGGCAAATAAACTAGAGTTTGATTAAAACTGACCCTATAGTTCAATTTAAAAGTTTGACTACTCAATTTGTCAAAGGGAAGTGATCATGGCAAAATCACAATAATTCAAGCAAAATATTGCACAAAAAGTAATCTGGACATGAACCACAAAACCCACAAAGACAAACAGGAAATAACAGATAAATGTTAAAAGAGGAGGAACAGCAAAGCAAACATGTCAGCAGTAACTCACCATTTTCTGCTGTGATGATAACCAGTGTCATTTCTAATCAACCAGCAGCGTTGCAAAAGAAACGCTCACTTGCCAATTTTCGTGTCAAAACACACAAATTACAGCACAGGCAGTCACCAGTCACAGTCTCCGCTCCATCTTTCTGCAACATTTATGAGCTCACTCAGGATGAGTTTTATCAGGGCTCTGGAGAGCTCATAAATCAGTGCTGTGTTGCTTTCACATGAGGAGTGTGTGGGTCCGTGTGTGTGTGACGCACACACATGTAGACGAAGGGAGCGAAATGACTGCGTTTCCCTGAACACCCCTTCAGACTCTTAACAGTCTGGGAATTCGTCTTGCTGACCTTTCCCGCGTTACACTGTTTAGGAATCATGACTAACTATAGACACATCACACACATAAAAACCTTCACACATGTGGCCTCCTTGAAAACCCGGGTTGGGGAGGCTTACAGTGTGGTTTGTACATGCTGTACCGTATCAAATGGAATCATCCTGGTCATTTTAAATTATATCTAAGTATAGATCAGTTTTGAACAAAACCTTTAAAAAAAATCAGATATAGATTGTTGGGATTGTTGTCAAGGTTTAATTGCACAGCAGACGTTTTCATCACCAGACCTCGAGAGCCGCAGTCCTGCAGGTTTTACTATTTTACATTTGGGCAAATTACAGCTTCAAATATTCAGGTGAAGCAGAGTATGTGTGTGTTTTTTTCCTCACAGTGTGAATGTTGCAAACTTAATTACAGTCTTGGCAAAAAGAAAATGCTTTGGGGTGAAGGTTTTGTTTAGTTTGTTGATTAGTTTCACACTTAAGTTAAAAAACAAAAGCAAAGCAAGTAAAAAAATGATCAGACTTGCAAAACATACTGCTTGAAAAGATGCAGGTAGATGTAAAATTTTATTATTATGCTTTTGATTACATCCCTGTCCTAAGTCGAAATTAAAAATGGACTGCCATTCTATTCTATTTCAGTATTGCATGGATATCTGTAAAAGTAACACCAACGATTATACAACCATCCTCAGTTAAAAACCTCCCCAAAATATTTTCTTTATATTATTACATTCATGTATTTTGATTGTTTCAAGCCGCCACTTTAATCGTTTCATATATGCAAAACACAAAAACAAATGTTTAAGCTCCTTTTGGTTGTACAAAAACAACACAGTTTGAAATTTTCTTTGCACTCTCATCTCTGTTACAAAATGCTTTTGGACATTTTCTGTAAGTTTCTCACCCTGAACATAATTATTGCAGTTTTGAATTAATCTGATTCAGTCGGCCAGTTTCAATGTTTATGACTCTAAAATCAGAGTTTGTGTTTCCTGTTGTAGATGCTGGATGAGCAGATGATGTTAGAACAAATTATAACCTTTAAAATAGACAAAGGACCTGCAGCATCTTCAAAAAAATTAAGTCTTTCAGTTTTAGGTAGCTATTGCAGAGCTACGTCAAGTAGAACCCAGAACTATTTTAACTGGGTCCATGAACATAAGGACTGGGAATAAACCAGGCACAGCTGGGAGTTAAGATAACATAAATGAAAACTCATCACATAAACACAATTCATAAGTGTTAAACTGAAGATGATTTTAACAAATCCATCTCCTTCTGGAAATCTCCTCCAAACAGTTTACTCAACAGAAACCCGAAGAGCTTAGCTGGACGATAAAACGCAGCTCTGACATTTAAACAGGAAATAACAGAGGAGAAACAAATGTGAGTGAAAGAGGAGGAGCACAGAAGCAAACATGTCGGTACCAGAAAACAATTTAATGTTGTGATTACAAGCGGTGTCACTTCAAATCATCCAAAACAAAAGTGTTGCAAAAGAGCACTCACTTGCCAATTTTCATGTCAGAACACAATTGAATGCAAAGACAGTTAGAGCCTCTAGTCGATCTCACTGGAATGAGTTCATTCAGGATGAGTTTTATCAGGGCCTTGGAGAGCTCATAAATCAAAAGTGAGATGTTTTTACACTTTGTCTGGGTCTCTTCAGTTGAAATTGTTGGTTTATATGAATGTGCATGGCTGCGTGTTGATGGATGGTTTGTTCAGGATGTGGGGCAGCTTTCTGCCCAACAGAGTTCAGAAAACAACATTGAGGATAACCAAGAGGTTTTCAATGGGGTTCGGTATCTTAATTTTGTCCACAAATATTAATATCATTACCAAGTTGATATCAGTGTGTAATTTAATTTCAGATTCTCTTTTGCCATTTCTCATCTCTACCTCTTTTTTATGCAGGAATAAAAACGCACATAAATATGTTGATTTTCTATTGTTTCTGTTCATCATCTTAATGTGTTATTCAAGTATTTTGCAGTCCATTTTCTGTCATAGATGAGAACAAAACCTTTCCAAGATGGAAAAAACACAAAAATACAGGTGTCAAATGCTTGATGATATATCAACATTGTAGATAAAGTATTGATACTGTAATCAGTATCGGCGATACTGGTTCTGTATTTAATGTGCAGTATCACAGGTTCACAGATTCGAATCTCTGATTTCCCACTACCCTGTCGAGTCACTATCAAATAAAAGGATCTAGAGCCAATAAAAGCTTTAAAAATATATCATGAACCACGACAGGCAGCCTCACTTCTCCTCTTGCTGTGTTTCGGTCTAGTTAGGTTGAGTGTTCAGACAGGAGTGGCTCAATGGTAGTCATCCCAGACAGAAACTGGTTTCCCTTCCTAGGGGATTGGCCCCTTACCAGTTTTGTTTTTCAGGCAGTGCAAGTTAAATGAGGAAAAGTTTAATTTATAAGGTTTTCTTTAAGATTTTTATTGGCTCTAGTGGCCCCCATTTGACAGTTAATCAACAGGAAGGTGGGAAATGAGAGAAGAGGGAAGACATGCAACAGAGGCCACCAAGGCTGGAAATTGAACCAGCGACAGCTGCGTTGGGGACCAGGGCCGCCACATGTGGGCCGTGCTCAACCCCTGCGCCACCACAGCACACCCCATTATATGGGTTTCCTTCCAACAGAACACAAAGTTGGAAGCTGACAAAATTAAAATGTGGATGTTAAATTATAGTCCAGGGCATCTGTGAACATTCAAATTCCGCACAGAAAGACTCTAGGCTGGTACTTGAACCCAGGATCTTCTTGATGCAAGGCAACAGTGCAACTGTCATGAATGGGGGGTTGTGAGGTTAGACGAATGAGATGAATTAGATGAATGATGATGTTAATGATAACGAAGAGCACAGAGAAATTCAGGTAGTACACAGAAAAAAAATCTTTATTTTTTGTTTTAATTGACACAAGACAGTCTTATTTAGCTTAACTAAGAGGTAAAATGGTTCTTTGAATAAAGGTTGCAGACCCCTGCTATAAGCCAAAAATGTGATAGTTTTATGAATTTATGCACACATTCAAATGGAAAAGCTGTAGCTAAATGCTATACTCACCCATAAAGTCAACACCAGTTATAGAGGTGTTTGCACAAATGTACTTCCTCTACATTCTCCTTCAGAGAATACATGTAGATTATGTCAGTAACAATGTGTACTGTTTAAATTGAGACTGACTGCGTGCATCTGATACGGTGATATGACTATCAAAACGACGTTCTTGACATCAAAATTCCCTGAAACATGACCAAACAGCTCAGGAGTGTTGTTTGCTGCTTATCTTATGACCATTTTTATGTATAACTCTGGTATCTTGGTGGAAAACAGCAAGAGGCCACACGCACATTCTCCCCTCAGTGTTGCACATATCTATTCTTCCTGGAGAAAATCACACACAAGCACATAACAGAGCTCTGATGTCGTCTCGGAGTCTGTGAGCTACGTGGTGAACCAGTTGGCACGGTTCAGCTTGCAGATGAAGATAACTGTAGAGGCAGGCCTGTTGCTGTTTGTCCACACACCACAACAAACACCCGGTATTAAGAAAACATGTGTGTTACCGAGGATCCTCATTATCTACTGGTCCTGCTGAACCCACCTTATCCTCTGAGTCTAACGATTCTGTTTGCGTAAATCCAGCAATCACTGAAGCTTTCGGCTGAAGGAACATGACTGCGACTTGAAATTGATATGAAGTTGGCATAAGCACACTTCTCCACTCCTCCACCGCTGTCTCTAAGGGCCACTATCATTTACTGGTTCTCCCCTTCAGTCTCCATGTAGACATAAACAAAGAGACAAAACAGATGGTAAAATACAGCATCATTAACCTCTAAAATTGACCTCCTTTCAAGTTGATGTTTGTTGACAGTCAGTGCTTTTCTATCTCTACATCTTCACCATCTAGCTTGTTCTTTAGGGGAGTTTTATCCCAAAATATCTACATCTTCTGTCTGTTTCAAAAGTGCATTGTGTTTTTGTATTCAGTCCTCTGACTCTGTACTTTGTAGAACCTTTACTGCAATTACAGCTTCAACCCTTTTGGGGTGTGTCTCTCCCAGCTTTGCTCATCTAGAGACTGAAATTTGTCTGTTCTTCTTGCAAACTACCGCAAGCTCTGTCCAATTGTAAGAAGAGAATCTGGAACAGAATCTTTAAAGTATTGCCACAAATTAGGAATTAGATTTAGCGCGTTTTTGCACTTGATAATCAGGTAGATTCGGTTCAATTGTGGGCCAAACTTGATATTTGTTACATTTTCATTTGCCGTGGTTCGCTTTCACACTGCACTGTGTCAAACAAAGCAAACCCTTTGAAAAGCTTGTTCAACCCGTCGCCTGTGGTGGCGCTGCACCAAGAACCGCTGAAGGAAATGGCATAAAAACCTCTGAACAACACATGCGTGCAAATTTGTTAGTCACAAATGTAGACAAAAGTTCAAATTAGCATTCATGGATTTCGCGGACCACGAGCCATTCCTCCACTTTTTTTGATTGCATTTACCCAGAGTGTTCGGCCTTGTAATTCGCTTTCTGCTTTTTGAGAGGTCTCCGGTCTGCCAGAGTTCACTTTAACCGAACCAGAGTTCAATTAAAGCTGACTAAACAGGGCTGGTGTGAATAAATCCTTAAATAGCAGCACCTCAGTTGTGTTTCACTCTAACCTTCCTGGATTGCTATGATGTTTCTACAGATAGACCTTCGGAACCCATGAAGTGTTTTGTGATATACTGGCTTGTAGAAGAACTTTGTCAGCCAGGCCAGACTCTGCAAGCATGAGCTCATGGCCTGCATGTAATTTATTTCTTTATTATGTGCTAAAGTTTCATGCAACATGACCTCAGCAGCAAAACAGGCAAGGAAGAAAGTTAAGTTTGAAAACAAAGTCAAGGTCCTTTGGTGATATTAGATAAATGATACAATCATTTACTATTCTTTTTTTAACCCTGGGTTTTGGAAATCTCTCTGTTTTTGTTTTTTTCCATTTCTGTTCCAACAGTTCAGATGAAGAAGTCAGACAGAATTAAAGAAAATGAAAAATAATTTAAAAAAGAGCTAAAGTTTAAAACTGAAACCACCAAACACGAGCTCCAAAACAAACATTGGGGAGGAGATTTTCCACTAGCTGTACATGGATTATTATCATCATCATCCAGCACTGTGTAGAAGTTAAATGTGAGCCTGTGGTTTGGCTTTAAAATCTAGGATCACAAGTCAAAAACACTCTCAGAGGGATTTGCTACAAAAGCGATTCTAGTGCTATGTTACTGCAAGGCCTAGTTTAGGCTAGTTCTTGTATCTATAAAAATCACTGCTTTAGGCCCTGAAACAAACACACAGAAGAAACAATATTCTCTTTAAGTCACTGAGATGATGAGCACCAGGGGTTAAAGATACAAATATTATGTAGCATCGAGCTAGCCTTAAAACATTTTTGTCAAATCAGAAGAAGAAAACAATGAAGTGAAATGTTTAACTTTTGCCAATCATTATCTCTGCCCTATTTGTAGCACTAAGGTATTGCAGAAAGTGTTCGCAAGTTCTCTGGAGAAATCCAGAATACACAGAAGCAAAGTTGAAATGTTAACATTTTAAGACATCAAATAATACAGCAACCTATGCATGTTTAGCAAAAAATATTAGATCCACAATGGATAAATGAAATTAGTTTTACAAATATCTTTAGATGACATTTAGCTCCTAAAATTTTCTGAGATTTTCTGGGATCATCAGCAGATTAGTGTGACTGCTACTAAAACCATGTTCACATGAAAAAACATTTATGCTAGTTTCTGTAGACATCATTTTGTGGACCAGCACAAAGGTGATTTCTATGTTTGTACTTTATCTTTTCTGTTCTGTGCCAAAAGTAAATTTTTTCAGACAAACTATGAAACAATAAACACATCATGGGCCCTAAATAATCACCAAATGCTGGTCTTTATTCATACACCTCGGTCAGGAAAATCATATCCTGACATGCAACAGCAAGCCTAGAGACATAACAGGTAAGGAGAAGTCAAAGATGAATACAGTTAGATTAGATCATCATTAAATCATCTTCATATTCGCACAGTACGTTGAAGTCATTGTTCTGAGAACTGTTTCCTGCATCCAGAGATTAGAGCTGTGTGTTTCAGTTTATTTAATGTGGTACCAGCCCTGACTTGCCTTCTGTCTAGCAAACCAAGTGACTTGTCTTAATATCTCTGGATAAAGTTGCTGCAGTCAGAAAAAAAATATGCAAATTCTTGATTTTCATATTTGTGGAAATTTGCCTTGAAATGGAGGATATTCTTACTTTGTGGTTCTTGTTCTGTCTGTTCGTGATTTCACTAAAAAGGCTTCACTTTAAGCTAAAAATAAATCTAACCCTTACATAGTCGTCAGAGAGCTCACTTACCTTTTCAATTGGGAAAGTTGAGTGATATTTGGAATTTTATGCTTTTGTCAAGGCCATATTAATTTATTTCTCAGTTATTTGGTGCTCTCTTTCTTGTATATAAATTTATTTTTCTTCTATTATTACCAGGATTTATCTCCCTTTGTTTTCCTGAGTCGGGCTGCAGAGTGACGCAGTTCGAAACCAAGCCTGGGGTTTTCTGCATCGAACCTCACTTTACTAGCATCTGATAGGGTTCTGTTGCTTTGTGACAGGGAATAACCAAAGCAATTATCAATATGTATATTTTGTCACTCTTTGCATCAGCCAGAGCACTTTTAAATTTCAGAAGGTGATGACATGGAAGAAATTATTGAAGCGGTTTGATTAAAAGCTAGGTATCTTTGAACGTCTTGAAGAGAATAAGCTTCCCACCGATCTGTACGTCTCTACTTTTGTCATCCCAACGTTTTCCAAGAGAGTTGCAAGCCAGATGAATATAATGGAGGCACAAGGTTCACTCACCCCAATGAAACACCAGACATTTTTCACCCTTGGTTAGTTCCTTTTAGGGCTGTTGTATACGAATATTTTAGTAACTGAGTAATACATTGATTATTCTTACGATTAATTGAGTAATTGGATGACATTTTTATAAAATGAACACTGGAAAATCTAACATAACAGCAGTGTTAATATCAGATATAAACATCAGTTCAATTTTTCATTATTGAGCTTCCCTAACAATTATTTTTTTGTAGTTTAGAAAATTAACCTACAATGGTGATGGCTCATTTCTAAGTTAACCTGAAGAAAAGTGATACAAAACTCTGAAATTATATTCAAATAAATAATGAGGCAGGCACACAAATATGCTTGTAAAAAATGTCAATACTCCAGCTTTTAGTCAGTTTAATAGATGATAACTCTCACTTTGCCCAGCCATTTATAGCTTTTGTGGTCATATTAGCGACATCTTAGCTCGTTACACACAGAAACACATCTACCAGCTATGCAACGTCACAATCCGCTCATTTCTCAGTTTTACTTTACTCCAACTGGCTTCATTAAAGAGTCAACGTACGCCCTCTTGTCTGTGTGGTCATTTTGGAGAGGAGTTTATCTGACTGACTCCAACAAGGCGATGGAGGTTGAGGACATGACAGAGGGATTAATCCGTGTTTAGGATCTCCGTCTCTGATTTGCTTGTCTCCACTGTAATTTGGTGGCCCAATTACTATGTGATCTTTCAATGTTTCCTATACTGTGAAGGTCATCTTTGCAAAGTGGTGTAGAGGCTGAGCCATCTTTGATCGTTGTGCAGATCATCCATTTATTTTCTTTGCCTCTCATCAATGACCAGTGAAGCCAAAAAATACACTTTTTTACAACAATTCCATCCACTGTTAAATGTTAACAGCATCTAGTATTCAGTAGTCAAAAAACTGTTTCCTCTCTCCTTCTGGGTGGATCACCTTCTTCACCAAGAAAGGAAAGGTTCCTAAAGACCGCTGATGTGACCCAATACCCATTCACAAATATGTTAATTCACATTCTGCTCCTACAGGTGGTTCAACATTGATTTTGCAGTATGATTTTGGAGAAGACATGTGCTTGATCAGCAAAGCAGAGAGATGTGCATTCAGATGATAGTTGGCCTTGTGTTAGATATTATTTGCCACAATTCGAATCACATTCTTACACCTGACAACAGGGACGTCTTCACCCTCTAGTCTTTATGACATTTGTTTTTATAATGACCACCATTTTTTTTATTTCTTCATCTTTCCCACAATACACATCACCAAGAGCTTAAATTATTTTTATTTTTTGTTGCAAAGTTGACTTAACATTTTTGAATCTTTCCACTGAAAGTTTACAATTAGAGACTTGGATTTGTAAAACTTTGATTTGATGTTCGAGGTCTTCTTCCTTATGCGGTAGACTCTTGTACCAGTTAGACTGGTGACAAAAACCTGAGTTTTTGATCTTTTTTGTCAGGATCCGATTTTTTTTGTGAAGTTGCTTTTTCAGTGTTGAGTTTGGAGATTTCAAAAAAGCTTTGGTTTCCTTCAAATCATGGATCAACTTGTTCTTTGACATCCTGTTTCAAGAATGTGAATTTTCAGAACATGTCTGCAAACTATTTTCAGTCTCCTCGAATTTACCCTTAATACACCGTAGTTTAATTCCAAGTTCCTTGAATTTTTCCTGAACAGTGATTGCATCCTGACTTATTTTATTTAACTGGGTTCTTGTAAACTTTCACACCAAATAAAAGGCTCTTAACAGAAAGACATGTAACCTTCACATTTTGTGTCACCAATGTTATTTTTTCTGAGATACACATAGTATTTTCCACAGTTCTTTCTGTCTGTTTTTCAGATACTGTTTCCAGGCCAAAAGAACGGAGCCAATAAAACAATGACTTCCATGGCCGTCTTTTCCTCCTCTGGAACAGATCTGCCAGGATCCCATTAGAGTAGGTACCATTTGTGTCGAAAGTACCATTTAGTAAATCTTTTTTGGTTACTCCAATTGTACGAAGCCTTTCACTGACAGATGCAAAATCTATAACAATCTTTAACAGAAATGTCTCATAGTTATGTTCTCCATTTGTTGTCTTTCATGCTTGTTTCAAATATTTTTTACATAAAGCATAGACCTTCCTTTCCCCCCGTCCCCCTGAGAAAAACACTGTTGAAAAGACTTGATGTATCTGCCCACGATGCATCAGTTTCAGTGCAAAGGAGAACATATTGAAATGTGCAATGCAGGAATGGTAATTTTTGGTTGACACTTTCCCAGTGAACAGCAGGATGCGCTTTATAGTCGTCATTCACTGGAAAAGAAGGAAGCAGTTATGAGTATTCGAAATATTAGAGTTTATCATTATTAATCTCAGCATTGATTAAGACAAAATGACACTGATGTATTTTCCAAACATAATTTTTTTTTAACATGTGACTCCACAGTGGAGTCACAATAATTGATTTTAATATCACTTGAGAATTTAAGTTTGTTATAATAATAGCTGACTATTTAATTTCAATCAGCTAGCCTACTGGATAAGACGTCTGACTTCGGATCAGAAGATTGAGGGTTTGCGTCCCTTCGTGGTTGCTCTTGAATATATGGTTAAGCTAACTATTGTATCTCTAATAGTCTTTTAACTAGCTCAAAATATGCTTGAAGAAAGTCATTAGCCACTCCGCAGTTTTTCATTCTAAACATGCCAATGAACAATATAACATCAAGACCATTACATTAGCCACTCCGCAGTTTGTCATTCCAATCATGTCATTGAACAACATACTGTCAAGACCATGTGGCCTAATGGACAAGGCGTCTGACTTCGGATCAGAAGATTGAGGGTTCGAGTCCCTTCGTGGTTGCTTCTTAATATATGGTTAAGCTAACTATAGTCTTTTAACTTGCTCAAAATGTGCTTGTCATTAGCCACTCTGCAGTTTGTCATTCCAATCATGTCATTGAATGACTCAACATCAAGACCACATGGCCTAATGGACAAGGCGTCTGACTTCGGATCAGAAGATTGAGGGTTCTAGTCCCTTCGTGGTTGCTGTTGAATCTTGTCCTTTAAGCTAGCTTCCTGGCCCAGAGTACTTTTCAATTCGAAAATAATGGAAAAATCACCGTTTGGTGATGGACTTTGTCAACGTAGTTCACCTTCATTTCTTGAAAACTGTAAAGCATACCTTCTGGTGATGTCTCCTTTGCCTTAGCGATAGCTGTGGTTTCAGGGTCAACTTTTCCTTCTTCAGATAAAACTTTCCTCTCCGGGATAGTTTTTATATTTGGGAACGCTTGAAGAATTGTTCCTAATGACTGTGTTCTCATCCTGAGAGTTTGCTTTGACCAAATCATTTTCAGGAAAGTAGGTTTCAAAGATTGTTTTCATTTTTATCATTAGGGGTAAGGATTTGAAAAAAAACTTTACTTACCCCTTTAGTATTTAGATATTTTTCACTCATAAAACATATTTCACATTACTATAGATGTAATAGTTTGATTCGATTACCGTTTTAAATCCTCTTAGTCCTACTATGTTTAATACTAATTGTTCACTGGTATGGGTCGCTGAAGACTTGTGTCTGTATGTGTGAGTGTTCAAGAGAATCGCTCACACAGGTACATAAAGTTTGCCCTTGTCATTGGAAAATTATGAATGAACTCCCTATTAAAGTTGCTCACATCAGTATCCTACCACTCCTGGTTTCAACGCCGAACCCATTCGTTTCTCTGTACTGATGTTGCTGCCGCTGCCACACAAAACGCTTTGGCCAATATGCTCGCTACATGTGACACTATTGCGTTCTCTACACAAGCGAAACACTTTTCAGTTCCCTTGCTATTCACATAACAGATCGCATACAAGTCGCATGTATTTGGAAATGTGAACAACCACTCAAAATAAATCAGATTTCACAGATGATTAGAATTGCCTGCAGTGTGAATGTAGCCATAGTGTTCTTTTGGCACAATTCTCCAAAACACCAAATAAATGGTTTGTTTATGCAGAGCTGAGTGACATGCCGATTAAGGAAATCAGCCAGTTGAATGCACTGAATAAAGAATGCAAACACGAATGCTATATGCACTGGGTTTTTACCTTAGAATGGCCAACTCTGTTATTCCTCTGTCAATTTGATACAGTAGAGGCTTCCACACTTCCCACATATGTCTCCTCTGTCTCTTTTATCAGCAGTTAAAACGGTTTAACATGTGGTAATCTGTTTTTCCGAGCCACCTTTAACAACATGAGCACTAGATACTCGTGCTGGATTTACACCTGTACGGCAGCGAAGGAGACCTGCTGCTGCTGTACAGAGCTACTCAGGTTTGTGTTAGAATCATGGCAGTAAAACGGAAAGAACTTTTCACAGTTTTCCCCGCAAACTAACAGACTGTTTAGTAAAACTGTTTGATGCAGGTAAAGTTAGCTAAAAGATGACTAGCTAGCTAATATCAATACATCACCTAGCCCAGTGTTTCTCAACCCCGGTCCTCTCCGCCCCCCTGTCTTGCATGTTTTAGGTATTTCCCTTCTGCTACACACCTTAATTGTATCTCTGGGTGATTAACAGGCTTCTGCAGTACTTGAAGGCCATGCAATCATTTGAATCAGCTGTTCTGGAATAGAGGCACATCTAAAACATGCAGAGCAGGGGGGCACTGAGGACCAGGGTTGAGAAACACTGACCTAGAGCTTGTTAACAAGTAGCTTGTATGCTAAGTTGTTGTCTATGTTCAGCTACATAGATTCATTTTGCCCCCCAAAAAGTCGATTCCCACCCATTTTGGTAACCACTGTTTTAGGGGTTCACATCAAGCAGAAAATGTATTTGTTGAATCTGAGAGAATTTTTATTTTGCGGTGTAATGTGAACTAGGTAATGTTTTGGGACATTTTCAGATTTTCTCTTCCCTGTGTTTCTGAAAGTGCATATTTCCTAAAATAGCACTACAAAGAGTAGATATTGCGTTAAAAATGTTTAACTAGAAATCTCTATTTCAATGCTATAAACCCATTCAGCCAAAGATGAATAATAATTCATGCCCATGATTTTCTGAAAATCCAAACCTGACAAGTACAAACCTGGTTTGCTCTGAGACTGCTGTCAATCACCAAGAAAAGGTCACAGATGAATTTCTCTAAAATTGGAACATTTTCAAGGAAATATATATTTAGCCAGGCCATTCTGCTTTCCATCATATTTACATCAAATTTATAGCAGACTGGCAGCAGCCAACAGTGAGACACATTACACATGGTGTGACTCAAAGTGAATTTTGTGCTTCTCTAGCTTGACAGACACTGTACCTGCTGGCTTCATTCCCAGAAAACTGACACATTGTTCTGTTCCTGCCTATGTGTTAACATCAGACATCACATTTCACCAGAAAACCTGCCAAAAGTGTCAGACACCCTAAACTAGTGACATAATAGTTTCAGTGGGAATCTGTCTTGTCTAAACTGGCTCGCAGTTTGCAGCCAAGTTATGATGTAATTAAAACCTCAGAAGGTGACTTTTAACAAGTTGCATGTGGAGCATGGAGAGCCAGAGCAAAAGAGAAACAATGTGAGGCTTTTGGTGGATATTTTTTTGTAAGTGTGTGAAAACTGTGCTATGTTTCCTCATAAAGTCTGGTTATTTTTTTAGGGCGTTTTGGGAGATATAACTGCAATAAAGCCCACACAAAAAGGGACGACATTGTATTTGCTGTTGGTGTTGCGTTTCAAACATGTCAGGACATTTAGGACCTTTCACATGCCAATGTTTTTTAAGAATTTGAAAAAGTTAATTAAAGATTATCCCAATAAATCCGCTGAAGTTAGAAAAGAAATGTCAACATGATCAATCAGTACCAGGTTCAGAAACTGAGTACGGATTGGTTGAAAATGTATTATTGCCTACAATCTAAGCTAACATAAGTGGTTTATGCAGGAGTGGAGCTACATGAGTGTCCACTGCTGTAGAGCCTTGCCGCTCCCAAATCTTATGTTCTTAAAACCGTACTTATACAAACCAAATATTTGAAGTTTTGTAAAGCCTTGAAATTAAGTATTAATTCGCCAAAAATGATGTAATAGTTCGTGACTGAAAACCGTATTTATGACCCTGTGTAGTTTAACATATTGTTTTTAGAGTGGATTCTTCTGTCTTTTGTGGGAAATAAATAAAAAATGTTATCTGTAAAGTTACAGCACACCACCTGGTTGAGAGCATATGCGATATTCAAATTATTATCAGCTAAATTAGCATCGCATTTTGGATAAATTTTGCACCTAATTTGCATGACTGAAATTAAAATGAGCTTGACGTGAAATTAATAATAAAAAAAAATGTGTCATGGTAACGTGCAGAAATACAGATTATCAGTGGCAGCTTTGCTTAAACTAAACCACATGCAGACTGACTCATTTTCATGTTCAGACGTGGAACCGTTTGGCGGTTCACTCTGGCACGGCTCTGCTTTTTGCATGCAGCGCCTGCATCTGTACATGTGTGAGTCTGTCTATGGAAGGCAGGCTGGGGGCAGAACAGACATATTTGTGTTGTGTTTAATGGCTGCGCTGACGTACACCGAGCTCTGAACTTGAACTCTGAGTCCTCTTGTTAATGTTTACGGTTTGCATCACACTACGACTGCAGTACTGATGGGAGGATTTAGGAGGAGCTAAAGGCTGTAAGCCCCCAACCCTCCTAAAGAAATGCACAGGGCCACGGGGTGGATGTCTGTGGAGGAGAAATTAAAGAGTAGTAAGAAGAATGTGGTTTATATTGGGATCTTTAGCTGTATTGCGTCACCATATTCATGCTAGCACATCTATAATTAACAGCATAATTAGAAACAACAGAATCAGTAATTACTCTATAGCAGGCATTATTCCTTTGCATACAGCTCGGAAATTATTACCAGCTGCAAAGCAAGTTAAACAGCATTAAATAAATCCCTGGAACAAGAGGCCTGTCAAAGCAAAATAGTTTTTATTTAGCACTTTTATCCTACTTCACAGACTATTAATGTCAACATTTTTTAGCGTTCAGGTTCAATAAGGTCACACAGAGAAGTCAGAGAACCTCAGACTAGTTTCTGTTGAACACTGCTTGGCGAATCACACCTGTATATGGTTTTCCTGTAAAGGCCACAA
This sequence comes from Micropoecilia bifurca, assembly GCA_903067075.1. Lineage (NCBI taxonomy): Eukaryota > Metazoa > Chordata > Actinopteri > Cyprinodontiformes > Poeciliidae > Micropoecilia > Micropoecilia bifurca. The sequence goes on along the minus strand of CAEGAF010025956.1, from coordinate 26,130 downwards.
TGAGAACAGTATGATAACTGTCTCACCAACTGAATCTGTCAGCTCCTGGTTAAGATTTCTGCTCTTGTTTTGACTTAGTGGCATGCACTTGAAGGCAGATATCTCTACCGCAGATCTATGCTTGGCTTGATTACATCTGATTTCTTCCAGTTTAGTTTCACTGTTGCAATGTTTAACGGCATTCAGAGACGGGCCAGTGAAACACCTTCCATAACAAGTATGCGAAACAGAGCATCACAAAGCTGGGAGTTGCTTGACAACAAGCACGTCGACACTTGGCTCCTGGGAAGTAGTGAGAAGCAGTTTATTTTGTTTGGCAATTTGACAGCAATTATTTCCTCATTCATTTGTGTTTAAAAAGTTTTAAATATAATGTGTTTTTTTTGTCCACAGAAAAAAATATTTAACTACAAAAAGAAGCCAGGAACTAAAGAGATTTTTCTTAAGACTCCTATATACTTCATCCAAAGTGCATAAACTGTGTTAGTTTGTTCACAGAGAAGCCATTTCCAATTGTGGCCCACACTTCATTGTACAGCTGTGGCTTTGGCCTCAAAACTCTCCAATGGATGCAATCTTGGCCCAATCTAGGTCATAAACAATGATGTTAACTGAGTGATGCCTAGATGTTGTTCTGTTTTCTATCTGAGCTGTTAATGTGCTGTTAAAATATGATGGTGGTAGAGCGGCCTCTCTTCAGAACGCTCCCTACTTCTACTTCTCCATTTGTGAATAATGACTTCCAGTGTTGCTCAACACTCTCGCAATGCCTGATGGGCCACAGAACAGGGTCAGCCGCTCCCGGGTTCTCCCAGCATGCACTGTGCCTCAGTGCATGCTGGGAGAATCCGTTCAGTAGCTGTTCTACATGTAGCAGAAGTGGCGCCTCAACATAACCAACAGCTAATGTGGAGTTAATCGGAGTGAAAATGTGTAATTTTATTTTCTGGTTTTTATCCAATACAACTTAAACTGTTTCCATTACAAATATGTGTAAATTTTTAGTATTTGGCTAATGTCAAAAACAGAATAAAAAAAACAAAACAATTAAAAGTGTTCATTACGGGGTGCTGTGGTGGTGCAGGGGGTTGGCAGAACCCATGCATTGATACCTTAGTCCTTGTGGCTGTGGTTGCAGGTTCAATTCCCAACCTGGTGACATTTGCCACATGTCCTCCTCCTCTCTCATGGCCCTCTTTTCTGTCTAATTACTTTCAAATAAAGGCCACTAGAGCCAACACTTTTTAAAAAAGTGTTTGTTAAAAAACATTCTGCACCATAATCCTGCAACTACTTCCTGTCATCTTCTTCTGTGCGGTTTGCACCAGTGCTGATAATGTGACTCGAAAAGGTGTTTCCATTGCAGTTTTGTGAAATAAATCCTTTTTGATATGTCCAAATTTTTTATTGAAAAACTCGTTTTTTCAAAATTGGCAAGTTTCCATTCATCAAATTTGTTTTCAAAATGTCAAATTGCACATATATAAGGTCAATGGAAAAGCAGCCTTGGACAAGTGTTTCTGTATTAACGGAGGTTTGTAAATGTGACTGCAATATTGAATTTTGTGAAGATCAGATGAGGAAATGAAGGATCCATCCGTTAACACTTTATTTGAAGGGGGGTGAATAAGACTTATATCATTACTGAAATAAATTTGTTGTAAAGTATTACTGATTGCACAAGGTAAAGTTTAAACAGTAATGATTTCTTGGTTAATGTCAAGTTGTCATAACAAAGACATTTTGAATAATGTCAACTTTGTATTAAAAGTTTCATAATTTACCAAATGACGCTTTATGACAACAGTCATAAATATTCATGACGGCTTATTCATGTTCATGACAGGTGTTATGCCATGTTTATGACAGTGTCATGTCAGTCTTATCCACCCACCTTCAAATAAAGTGTTACCATCCAGTCTCTTAAATAATCATGGAATGTCTGAAATCTCAACTCTGTATCGAACTGGGTTTGGAAATGTCAAGCCCCTTTGCTAATTTTCAAAACAATGAAAAAGCTCAAACTGGGGGGTAATGTGGAAATCAATATTTATAGTTGTGACCACAGCTGAAGTGGGTTCACTCTGGTTTATAGTGGTCCAACCACATTACGTGCTGACTCATTGTTACTGTAAAGCAGTGGTCTCAAACTGCATTCCTCAAGGACCACAGTTTTGTAACTTGTCCTACACACTTGAATTAAATGGCTTAACTGCCTCACTAGCATGCGGTCAAGCTCTACAGAGCTATGCTAATGAGCCGATATTGGAGCCAGGTGTGCTAAAGCAGAGAGTCGTCTAAAAGCTACAGGAGATGGGCACATTTGAGACCCATGATCTAACTACAGTATGTCTAATAGGGTTCTGATTTGGTCACAATATGTCCAAAATGCCTGGGCAACTCATAACTATCAAGTTTTGGATTTTAGAAAATGGGAAATTTTGTCAACCAGTGCGACTGTAAGAGAAGGGGGAGGGGATGATACAGGATAGGGCAATGAGGAGACTGCTACTCAAGAGGTCTAAGAAATCCCTCTTACATTTTGTCCAAGTGTTTTCACTGTACATTTCCGTATCTATTTTGCCACCAAACGAGACGAGCCAGACTAATATTGTGAGGATTTGGTTTTTCTCTATATTAATTTAGGTTTCTGTGTTCAGTTGAGTCTCCATCCTGTCTCCCCCTTGATTGTCCCCAGCTGTCCCTCGTCTCCCCTGATTACCTTCCTTGTGTATTTAATCCCAGCTGCTGGTCGGATCCTTGTCTGCTATCATTGTCATCATGTTGCGTAACCAGTGCTACCAGTGTGTTTGAGTTCATGGCCTCATTGTTCACCGGTGCTGCCTGGATTTCTGTTCACTTCTTCAGAAAACCATCATTTACTCTACAAACCTGGGTCCACTTGGTCTACCTCACCAGCGACAAAACCACTAATCATGATAAATATAGCTTCCAGTAAATATGATATTTCACACTCCTTTCCCAAGTCTGGTGACAATTCTCTGTCTCTCTCTCAGTCCCATCAGAACTGGGGAGATTTCCATTGGAGAAAAGTATTTTCCTGGATTGTGTACTACTGCATGCATAAGACTTGCACAAAATGGAATAGATGAGGCTTCTTTAAGTTTTCCTGAGCCAGGCACCACAGTGGGCTCAGTTTGCTCCAGAACTATAATAACAAGCAAATCATTTGAGAAAGAAATTCACTCACAAATAGTCATGATCTCCACTGTCAATAAAATTCTCACTGGTGGGGTAAAAGTTAAACCAAATCTGTTTTTTTTACACATTCCCCTCTTAGAGGCACCAGCAATCACAACTGAGCTGGTGCGTCACGGCAGGCAGGGACAATGACTGGGTTAGATTAGAACATTTTTCTAGTAATTATGCCAATGAGAACCCATTTTATGGACCACAGTTGACCAATTAAGTTAATATCTCTGGCTTGCATTGTACTTAACCTCCCCTGTGTGTTTGAAGGAAAGAGACAAATGCACTCATGCGGAGACAACCTCCCCCTGTAAACACACACTTACTGGCACACACAGATTGTTGACAGTTTTCAGGAGGGCTCAGTGTCAAAGTATTTGCAGGAGTTTGTCAGTAGCATTGGTACTCGCACGCCACTGCCATCTGGTGAGGAATGTTTGCTCTCTTTGGGTCCAATTACGCGTGGAGGGTGGTGGTCCTCTGTTTTCAGTCATAACCTTTAAGCACATAATTGTCCAAATAAATACATTGAGTGTCTATAAATACAAATTGAACCAGGAGGATAGAACACATCACTCCCAGTTTTAAAGTTCTTACTGACTCACTGCAGCTCAGAATAGACTTTAAAATACTTTTGTTAGTTATAAATTACTGAAACACTTAGTATCATAATACATTAAAAGATTAGTTGTTGTATCGACCTTCCAGACCATTTAAATGTCCTGGGTTTTATCTGCTCTGCACGCCCAGAACCAGAACCAAACATGGAGAAGCAGCATTCAGCTTCTATACACCACAAATCTGGAACAAACTCCCATAAAACTGCAAAACAGCTGAAACTCTGAGCTACTTTAAATCAAGGGTAAAGGCCCTCTTGTCTAGAGTTAGTAGCAAATGGCACATTGATCAACATATTTGATGTGCATTGATGATTTCGGCGATGGCATTTGATACATGTAATGTTTACTGCTAGTTTCACAATCACAATGTTTTTATCATGGAAATCACTTTGAACTGCCTTGTCACTGAAATGTGCTTTAACTTGACTTCAATTTCCCATAAAATGTTTGATTTTAATGCCATTGCGAAAGACTTTCGGGTCCTTTCATTATTCTTTACATAAGTTTTATTCCTTTTGTATTTTATTTTACATAACTAGAAAGGGACAAGTAGAACCAGAGAGAGAAAGTTGTTCTTTCTCCCCCGTCTCGTCACATTTACTACTCTTTCCAGTGAGGCTCTCCACTCTGACACTCCCTCTTCCCTCATACCTCCCTTTCTCCTCCCTCCTCCGGGCCAGAAGAGAGGAGTGCTCAACCTGAGAGAGCCGGCAAAGCACAGCAGAGCTCAGCGAACACACTCCAGGACACATTCACACAGCTGTTCAAAGAAACCCTCCGGATCGGAGCTGGGGTAGGCTTCCCTGCAGCTGAACATGACCTCACCGCAGAGCTTTGTTGCAGCATTGAAAACCTCTTTAGCCTGATGAGATATCTAAAGAGATTCTCTTGCTGTCCTGTAATGTCTTTAAACTGAATTAAGTATTTCTATACGTTTAGACTGACACCATTTAGGTATTTTAGAGGACTTGCCTAAGGGTTTTACAGCTGAATGAATGTTGCATGTTCTAATCTTTCGTCTCCTTTTTGCAGTATGAGGCGTTGATTCTTGAAAAGCAGAGCTTGAGAAAGAAGACAGACGTCAGGAAGCCTCATATCAGGACAGAGCTGAAGGAGTGGGTTTAACACAGTCCAGACCTTTGGCCCACCCCACCCCATCCTTCTAGGTTTCACCTCTCAACCCTGGTGTGCATCAATCCCTACTCCCTCGACTGAGGAGTGTCTCCAGGGGCCAGTAAGCTCAGTCTCAGACGTTAACTCAAACACGGTGAGGCTTTTTTCCATAGCTGTCATCAGCGGCAGCAGCTGGGCTCATGGAGGCTCAAACCCTGGCTCAGATGGAAGACTTATGTCACCACCGTTCTCCCTCTCCAGAGGGGGAAACCGTGTGTTCAGCTCTAACACGTTACGAGAATACCTTGCGGGATGCGATCACAGAGATCCATGCAGAGGTCAGCAACTTTAAGCTCGATATAGAGCGGCGTTGCGATGAGACCGCCAACCTGAGCGGTCCGCTTGGACAGGCCGTGCTTCAGCTCCAGCAGGAGAACCGTCAGCTCAGGATCCAGCTGGAAGCTCTCACAAGGCAAGTGGAGCTGCTGAACGGCCTCACGTGTGAGAGGAACATAACGGCCAACAACCACAATCACAAGAACGAGCTGCACGACATACAGGAGAACCATCAGGGTGTGAAGGAGGTGATCTACGGAAGAGGCCAAGCCAGCACCCAGAACTTCTCTTTGGAAAACCAAACACAGCCCTACAGCAGTCCGTCAAGCCTTTCATCGACCCGTGCCAACCTCACCTCCTCCCCCACAAGCTCCAGCAGTCCTCCTGCTGGCTCCAGAGGCTCCTCCATGATGATGAGCCCAGGGACCAGCAGCCCCTCCATCACACGCTTCTCCAGCCGAGCTACCTTTGCTGTTTCCAGCAAGACCAACGTGAGTACTGCAAAGTTAGACTCTTTACATTTCTCCTGTGTTGGTTGTGTTGTATGACCCTTTAAATGGGAGATGCTATGTATTTTCCAGCCACATTGTGTCATTTTACAGCTCAGTCACTATCTGATTCCAGAAATAAAATGTATTTTGATAATTTTGTAAACAAAATTGCCCTTCAAAAGCGATTAATCATTTCATTCCATTAAAATGGAAGTTATTGAGCTCATTTTAATTGACGCAGCCCCAGGGTGGAGCTTTGTGGAAGCATTTAGACACCCTTGAATTTCTGCCATAGGAGAAATTCAATTGGTTCATGCAGGTTTTGCCAAACCTGCATGAACCAATCAAAGCAACACTCCAGGCATGTTATTAATGAGGGAATAACTTTAGAGCATAATATAAAGCTAAAGAACAATAGAATTTTACATAATACTTCCACTTTAAAACATTTTAATATTATGTTATTATAATAGAGGCAACTTTTCAATTACTGCCACTTTCACTGACATTTCTTTAAAAAAAAAAACTCCGCTCATTTGTTATTTATCTGTTCCAAACATTGATCAGTGACTTTCAGTCATTTAACAGTTAATTTACAACATCACTGTGAGTGAGCAACAATCAGGTGCTGCTGACAGGAGAACAAAATAATCTGGTAGCTGGCGCCTTAGAGTAGTCTTTCCGGTTTGTTGGAAGTGGAAAATAGCAGCTGATCAGTGACGTTATTTGTTTCCGCTAAGCTAAATATAAATTTTAATTGATGCAACATCCGCCTTCCAGGTTCTGCTTTTAAATAATACTGATGGAAACTAGAACTATGTGGTCTTGAAAATTGTTATTATCATTAATGACATGCATAACTTTATCTCAGTTCCATAGGAACTTACAATAGTTAAAGTTCAGTTCTTTTATGTCTTAGCTTTAAGCTGTGCTATAATGTGGGGTAAATTAAGCGTCCACCACCCAGTCTGCATCTGTATTTTATGGACCACCATTATAACAGTCATGCTGCCTACCTCTCTCTACTCACTCCAAATTTAAAGTATGTTGCTTATGAAAACATACAACTCAACATAACTCTGTAAGTGGCTTTACCGGAGGAAGCAAAATATGTTTTCCATCATGGATGATGAGTCATGCATGTGGTAGCGTTCAAAAATGACTTCCTGTTTATTGGAAACACTGTTTACCTTTAATTCCTACTTCGTACGGCTTTGTGTCACACAAATCATCCGTAATGTTGACAGTTGTTCTTCACTATGTTCCCAGGATGCATTGTGGGTTGCTTATCATTTGACTTTAGCTATAATCCTTTTCTAGCCTATTTGGACAATTTATTTATTTCTTAGCTTATTTCTCAGAATGTTTTAAAAATTATTTTACATTTTTAATCAACATATTTTTACCACCATTTATATATGCTACTTAGATGTAGCATTTCTATGTGGCCTACAGTTTCAGAGATGTTTATAGCGTTTTGGCTTTAGTTAGCTCTTTTCTTCTTAATGTTTGTATTTTGCAGATAAATGTAGTTTTTGTTGTTTTCACTTCTTTTAAGCTTCTCATATTTCTGTTGACTAGGCTGCTCTACACATACCGTTTAGTTCATGTGAGATTGTGCCAATATACATACATATTTGTGAACTATTCTAGCATGTATGACACCATGTCAGGAATATTCTGTGCTGTCATCACCTTACATCTCCCAAACGGCTGAGACTTCAACTTTTAAAGACCCTTGTCCATGCATATGTTTTTAGTCTATGCCCCTTTGGCCTGTAACTATTCTGAACCTCTACCTTACATTTAAATGCCAAATACTTTGTGTAACAATAGATCGAAAGTTAAGATACAAAAGCAGAAAGGGATGCTTCAGCATGTGGTGAAGAGAAACTTCACCACATGCTGGTGGTTTGACTGAAGCCCTCTTGCGTTGTGGCTGTGTGGATGTGTCATTGGAGACACTGACTGTGTCGCTGTGGTTGCACAATAGCGTTCTGCCAGGATCCTTAAGGATTTATGAAGTGCAGTAATATGAGCCGAGCAGGCTCTTGGGAGGTGAGGTTAGTGCGGTTGAGGGGTTTTTCAGACCTGAAACAAATATCTGAAATCAACGTTGTGAAATGCAGGCCCTGGTTAGTCACTGTTGGGTTTGACCTGCCTGAACCAGTGGTTGTTTTAAAGGGAGGTGTTATTCAAAAATCTAAATTTTTGAGCTTTACATCATGTTATAATGTTATTACTTCATCAAAAACCTACCTGGGGTGTTGACTTGACTCTTTCATGCATGTTTGAGGAATCCCTAAATCTCTATGACGGCCATTCAAGGGTGCCTTAACACTTAATACTGTTTACTACTGTTGTCTCCGTGCCTCACCCTCTCAGCTCCTACAGACTAGTGGCAGCAGCAATTAGAAAACACCTGGTGAAGGTGTGAGTTTGCTGAACTCACCATTCAACATTCATCTTGCTGTCACGTGTTAGAAAAAAATAGAAGCTTCTTAAAGAGACAGAGACCCAATTTCAAGGCATCAAACTGTGAAGTCAAATTTCGTTTATGTCCTGTTTAATATATACAGCATTTTTATAACAACTGAATGTCATATAGTTGCTATATTTTGATATAAGACGGTACTGGAATACACATAATCATTAGTAATGGCATGGTTCTGAATTCAGTTCTCAAATCCACTGATTCATTCCAAGAACTGATGATTGAAACTGAACACCAGAAAATTCTTCTTCTGGCTGATTTTTCTCTTGAAACTAGCACAATCTAAAAGTTGGTTTTATAATCCAAGTCTGCATTACATCATAGTTCTTCACAACATCAGTGGTGACCAAAAGCTCCAGTCAGAGCTTTATTGCTGTGTGGTTTGGAGTTACTATCAGAAACAGCTTCACTGTCGTTCTGAGATGCATTGGAATTAGACTTGTCTGAAAGTCTCTCAAAGTCCTATATTTATTTTTATTTTATTTTGGTTTTAAATTATTTTCCTAGGCTTGATTTTCTTTAAACCAAACCAAAAAGGAAAAAGAAAAATCTCCTGGTTTCTTTATCACTTCATCAGTTGATGATGATGATGAACAAGCTGTTTTTCCTCCTGATCAGAAATATATGAGTTGTTTATCGCAGAATGGAAACTATGTTCAGTGTTTCTAAATATTTAGATGAAATACAAGCTGAGGAACAGCTGGATTATTCAAAGTTATTATATTGCCAGACAAGTGAGTTTAAGGTATTTGTTAGACTTTTATGGATTTCCAAACGGGAACATGAATGTAAGTTTTATTTGGGGAAATGTATTATTTCTGTAGCTTTAACACCTTTTTTCCATACAGTAAAGAAAAACAAACTAAAGGCATTTTGATATTATTTAGAGTCAACTCAGTAAACTGTCTATTCTTCTTTTTTAAAAGAATAATTCTTGTAGTTTTGTCATATGTTAGCCTGAATAACATTTTCATAAACTTTAGCTATAGACTTTGACTTGACCATTCTGACATTCAATTGGCCGTAAGATTAAGTTCACTGTCTAAATGCCAAGTCTTTTGCAAGGCTCTTCTTCTTGGATTGGCTTTTATTTATCTGTCCATGAACTCTGACCGGCTTTCCTGTCCCTGCTGAAGGAAAACATTCATAGTGTAGCTTGGAATGATGTTGCTACCACAATATTCTTTAGTGGGGATAATGTGATCAGGGTGATGCTAAACCATCAAGGTGTAGTTGATAATTGTCTAGAGATAACATGGGCCTCTTATCTCCTTCTCTTATCTGAGAAAGATGAGAGACAAAGATTATTCACATTATATATTTTGTGTAATTCCTTTTTGCCTTTGATTTGTTGCCATGCTCAGGTTGTACAAGTAATATCACTTTAGGTTTTATTGTGAATTTCCAGTTTTTATTTTGAAAGTGTTACTTCCTGTTGAGTCGACTGGTCAGAAGGACTGCAGAAGGATTGCAGAAGCATGGACCAAAAGAGTTTGTGACTATGTGTGCTTGTTGGAAATAAGGAAAATGAATTGTAATGAGACACTTTGGGTCTTCATTTTTTGTATTTTTAGTTAAATCCATGATTTTGCATGCATCCTTTGCCTTTCCAAGAATGCTTGACGAATGACACAGAACCTGGATCTGTTGCCATAACACTCTTCCTGTTCGGCCTGTTAGTTCAGGTAGACATGTCTTGGTAGGTTTGCAGTTTATTTCCTGATGATGGATTAACACAGAACTTTGTGAGGAACTCAGAGCTTGTTCCTCACTTAGATGTATGTTGTTTTAAAACCACCACACCTTCATCCCTGACCTCTCAGCCATGTTTCTTGATACTGTTTGTTCTCTAATCGTCTCTAACTAAACTCAGAGGCCTTCAGAGAACAGCTGGATTTTCACTCAGATTAAATTATAGACAGATTTTACCACTTAGGGTCTGAAGGCATCTGGTTGCACTGAATTATAGGAGTTTCAGATTAAAAGAGGCTCATATTTTTATTTGCCAAATTGAATCACTTAGGTATTTGCTATATGGACTTAAAGTTTCATCACAATATTTTGTGGTAATATTGTGTTAATAAAAGTGACGATACTTATCTTTTAAGGTAATTGTATTGTGCAGCAGTCATAGCCTCACAAACACAAATACTGCTCTTTAAAAATATACCTATTTAAGATGTTTCTTTAGGACATTAAAGAAACAGTGGAGAAAATTGTACAACTAACAATCCCGACAAAACGGACAGTTTTAGGAGAGTTAAACATCATTAATTAGAATTTATTGCGACAACGATAAAATTCATATCATGCTACGAAATGTATTATGATGAACGATAAACAATACAATAAATGCCCACACCTAGTGTCGCTCTAAAAAAGGTCAAGGCACGTAGTTGTAGCTCCTTTAACTCATTTTGCATTCATACTACAGTATGACACAAACTTGTATTCAAAATATACAACAAGTAAAACACACAAAAATCATTTGCAAATGGATGCTCCCTCTTGTCTCTGTAATTTCCAAAGTATGCGGCAGATAGCGGTGAGGAATGTTATCTTCTGTGAAATCAGGTGATGGGAGCCAAATCGACACAAGGCCACCTTTGTTTCTGTGTGTCTTTGTTGTGGGAGATCCCCTGTTGTCAACTTAGCGCAACACACAACATCACACTTCAGATGTATTCTGCTGTGTTACTGCGGACAAAGGTCAGCCAGTACTACTTCACTGTCATACTTAATTTTTTGCTTTTTTGTAAAATTAGCACCTTTGTGTTTAAAACCCTAATTATGCCTGGCTCTCTGCGCCACGTCCTCGTCTGCCTGCCAGCAAGAGATGAGGTAGATCCAGTTCATAAAGTTCAGCTCGCTGTTTAAACAGGTCTGTTGACATAACATGGAGGCCTTTTCCTAATAGATACAGTAAAAAGCTGGAAGTTGGAGATGTGCAGAGGCGTGTCTGTCCTGCAGCCTGCTCTCCAGCTGTTACCGTACAGCGTCATGGTGACTTGCCAAGTCTTCGTAAAAAGCCACACACACACGCCCGCGCACTTCCAGCTCCTTTCAGTACCGCACACCTGCGACCTTTTCCTCATACAGGTTTTTGTGAAACATTTTCACAGTTTACTGCATGTTTCTGATTCTCTACAGCAGAATTCACATAAAAATTCTTGTATGAAAACCCAGCCATCTGTGAGATGGTGATTGTATTTGTGCGCTTCCATCTGGAAGTTCTGGAGTTCTGACGGGACGCAGCTTTAGCGTTCTCTGATGGTTCTCTGGAGCAAGAATTAGCTGAGGTCAGAACGAGGACAAAGATCTAAAACCCGTCCCCCAGCGTCCTCTTCCGCTGTTTCTGTTTCTGAACCTGTTCCACGCTTCACAATCTGCAGCACACATAAAACATTTCTGCAGACAACTCCACTGTTGCCAGTGCAGCTGGCCCAGCGGACCATTGTGTGCGTTCCCGTGCTTCATTGAGAGTATGTGGCGTGTGGAGGGATCACAACATGGACCCTCCTCCTCATCACTCCTTACATTCCTGTTCTCGACTACAATCCTTATCTCAGATCAACAAATATCTTCTGGAAGCAAAAGCTCTTTGTTTCTTACCTTGCCATTAAAAAAGAGAAAGTAATCTGTATTCAGTTGTTTTATTCAGGTTGTCCCACAGCCAAGCTCGGCCCATTTCTCAGTACATGACGAACCTGTCAATCAGCTGTTTCCTCTCATTCAGCTCAGACGCCTCAGTTCAGAGCGTGTTTGTGTGTCTCCTCCTCCTGCAGCTCTCCACCCCAACTCTTCCTTGTCTCATTTAATCAACTCGCCTTTCATTGATTCTTTTGCTTCAGTTCAGTTGATTTGTGCAGCACCAATTCATAACCAGTTTCTTCTCAATTCACCTTCCAAAACATAACTTAGTTCAGCCACATACATTCCAACTGATCCAAATTGTCAAAAAAGAGAGCAAGCTCGGTTAATTATTCAAATTAGTTAATTATTTTTCTATTTATGGAAACCCACAAATACCAGAAGTCAATGACTTGCATCAAGTCAATGATTTTCATCAAGTCATTGACTCCTGGCATGACGAAGTGGCAGTAAATCACTTGCGTTGTGTTGTTGACTTTACAGTAATTCCTCATACCGAGCATGCATGCAACGACAGTGGAGAGGAAAAACCTCCCTTCTGGCTCAGTACAGGCCACCATCTGCCACGACCTAAACAAATTTATCACCCCCTTTAATGTTTTATCTGTTTTATTGCTTTTACAAATCAATCATGATCAACAAAATGTGGCTTTTTTGACAAAAACATTTACAAAAAAATTTATTTTATTACATAAATATATATATTATTAAATAAATGAGAGTTGTCTGATAGATTTCTTAATAATTTGTTGTCAAAATACTTTATTTGATCTAATTTCCGAATCCTGAAGGCGGAGCGTCGGTAAGAGCAGGAGCTTCTTAAAGAGACAGATACCCAGTTTCAAGACATCAGATTCTGAAGTCAAATTTCTTTGAAGTCATGTTTGATACAAGCGGCGTTTTTATAATAACACAGTTTTGTAATAAATAACATAGCTACTTAATTGTGCTATAAAATCAAACTGTTACTGGGAAATACATGACACTCCCCCCTTAAAGCCATTTATTATGTTTCTTTCACCTTTCTTCTTTGCACAGCATTGTGTTGTTTCATTGGATATAATCCTCAGAAAATACAGCAAAGATCACAGCAAACAAAATGCTTAAGGGGTACGAATACTTTTGCCGTACAGCAGAAGATTTCGGGAAGGTGCATAAGTTTCATCCTTCTTCCCCTTCAAATATTTTCTGCAACCACACCTTTACAAATAAAGACTGCAGTGCACTGGGCACATTCCGACGCTGCTGCTTGTGTTAATTAGCAGATGTACAGAGCAGATTAGATGTGGCAGGTCAGAGGGCCGACTTACGCTCAACATCAACACTGAGAGTCTTGATTTATGGCTCAGTGCACCTCTCACGTCATACAGCGGGGGCTCTTCAGAAGAGTTTAGGAACATTTGTAGATGCTAAAGGCTGTAAAGTCAAACAAGCTTTCACTCTGCAGCACAAAAGCAGCAAATTAAACACAGGCAAATCATCACCAGGCACACTTTGTGGCCTTCTCTCTGTCAGCCGTCTGCTACAAAGTTCAGTGAAGGCTATTGGGGGTGGCAGACAGAGGAAGGAATGAAAGGCAAACGCATTTTCAAAAGACTCGAGCAGCAAGCAGCCAGATTTATAGGAAATGTGGTTCTAATTCTGATGAACATCTGCACTTTCACTACCTCTCCTGAAAGCTTGAAGCTGACTGTTTTCTCAAGCTTTGTCTAATCTCTGCAAGAAACATTACACATACTCACAAAAGGATCTTAGAGTAATCTCATGGTGATGTTAGAAGTTTATTTGAGTTTTAAGCTCCCAAACTGCACAAAGTCAGCATAAATGCTAATGTTTGTTTCAGCAACTAGAGCTCTGCCATCACTTCCACCTTCCAGAAACATTACTCAACACGAACTTGATGTTATCTCTGCCTTAACCTTCACATGTGCTCATGTGAACATCAGGCCGCTGCAGCACCTTTTCCTCTTTGCTGTTTTAGATTAGTCAGGTTATGATATGAGGATGATGAACAGATTGTGTTTTTGGAGAAATTTAGTCTTGTGATCATTATCCAAACTGAATTACACCACTTACTCATTTGCACAGAGCTTTTTAGGTTGTTCTCACACATGACAGTCCAGTGGACTTGGTTTGATTGGAGAGCAAAATGGCAACATTTGTTTCATTTCCAGCTGGTGTGGTTTGCTTTCACATTGTGTTGTGTGAAATGACCCAAAGCCTTTGAAAAACCTGTGGTAGTTTTAGCAGTTGTATGATTCCTCTTTTGTCTTTGAGCCATGAGCCATTTCTCCATTTGTTTTTGTTTGTATTTACCCAGAACGCCATGTGCTACATTCTGCTTCCTGCTTTTGGAGCCGGATTCGGTCCGCTTGGCTTCCACATTTGTATTTGAGAATTAACATTTTTGATCCGCATCAATTGCTCAATTGTGCATTCGTTCTTCTCCAAAGAAAAAAAACCTTTACTTCCTAGGCAAATAAACTAGATATGTTTTTTTTTTATCAAAATGTATATATCAACAAACAAAATACACATTTTCAATTCAAAAATCTTTTCCCTTTAATCTCTTATTCAGGTTATTCCACCATCACATTAGTATAAAGTGCTGTTATAATCCTTCAGCTTTGAATTGCTTCAGGAAAACCTGATGTCTCATGTAACGTCCTTTGAAAAATACTTGTTCAGAAAGTGGACTGAACGCTGACAGTAGTATTGGGGACATCGGAGCTTGCTGCAACATATTTTGCACTGTGATGGCATTTTTGGTGATAAGCTCATTTTTGCTTCCACACTAGTCTTTTCCAACGTCTCATCTGATTGTCTTTTGAAGCAAAAATGAGCCTGAGGTGGACTAAGAGAAGCAGCTTTATCATCCATTCCTTTGTTTGCAGATGTCGCTTGTTCTTCAAATTTATGGGCATACCAGAAACGAGCAACCAAGATTCCGGCTCGCGATTAATTGCACTTAAATCTTTTTATTGATCTAATTAAATTCTCAGCACTACTGAAAACCAAAAGTACGTCTTTGTTGTTGTTTGGGTTATCTGTTTTGCAAAAGATGTGCTCATAAAAAGGGGGGCATGTAAAAGCTAGATGAAGTAAGACTTTCCTAGGAGATAAAGTGAAGGAAAGTAGATGCAGGTGGGTACAGTGGGGCTTATTTCCATGAAAAAGGTATCTGGAAGTTTTCCGTCTGTTTCTGATAACTATGACAAACAAATCCTAATCTGACTCCCATTGCTCCATACGCTCTGTGGCCCAGGACTCACTTCCAAACCCCCTCCCCCAGCGCTGGTCCCCCTCAGAGCAAGAAAAGCTCTGAGGCCAATTCCTGGAATCTATCTGTTTGGTGGTTGTCATTACAGTCACGAGTGAGGCAGAAAATGCAGTTTTATGACTCATAATGGAGACTTACGCAAACAATGTGAGCCCATCTGTGATCCCAACTTGATCTGAATGTGCATCACTTCACCACGTACTATTACATTATCTCGCGACTCTTCTTGGCCTGTTTTGGTTTGGCAGCTCAAGTTGCTTATCAGGGCCTTTTTTTTAATACCTTTTCCAGTAAGGCACATTATTAAATTTTTAAAATGGATGTGTAATGACATGAAAAAAATGAGTAGAAGTTTAAGTGGAGCACCGTTGTAACCAGGGTTTATGTGTGTACATGTTGGGGGTTTAACAGAGGTATGCAACCACTCCCTGGCTACCCCTGGCTCTCTTAATGACTTCCAGACAATAGGCCATGTTCCCGTCATCCTCTCTGTGGAAACAGGTTAATAATAAGTGACCAACCAGTGGGACAGCGCAACCTCGCTGCCCCTGCAGGACCAGTGAGACTTACCGGCACTCAGTTTGAGGAGATGATAGATTTTAAGGTCGCCTCCTTGACAACGTCAGATAATCCACCCTGGGAACTCTTGGGTTTCATTTCCTTGTTCTCCAGCTGCAGTGTTTTGGAGTCATGCCCAGAGGGTACTTTGAGGAAAATGTGTTGTGGGAGGTGGGTGCACATTGTGAAAAGGTTGGTGGTTGGGAGGAAGGTTTTTGACTTTATGTACAAATTGATGGCAGTGACATAACCACTACATTTACATAGAGTGGGACAAAATTTTTTTTAAATATTTTGATAGACGTGTGATCAATATCAATAGATAATACATCTGATAGAATATTCAACATATAAAGTTTTCATTTGGGAGATGTAGGCAGAAGAAAGCTTTAGTTACTTAGCCTCTCATAGAGAGCTAAGCAATGTTGGTGGCATCAAGTAACTCACTCACTCCTTGGTTACCTAGCAACTCACTCACTTTTTGGTTCCCTAGCAACAACCTGCTCAGTAACTTGTGCAGCACCAGTTTAAGGTTTTTCCACCGTATTTAAAAATAAAAACATTGCAGATAAAACAGGAAAGGTCCTTTGACCAGTTTTGATTTCAGATATTTAAAACAAAAAAACAAATCAATAATTATCATCAACAATTATCAATATCTAATGATAAGAATCTTCTGCGCATGCAGATTTCTTTGGGTTGATGAACTGTTCACACTAAAGTCTGACTGTAGTCACATTTAAGATCTGCTTAGCAGCATGAACAACTATGGAGAAAAAATAATAATAAAATAAAAAAATATATTTTTTGTGTAGCTTAGCAAATTTGGTCAAATATTTTGGTTTTAATTCTCCTGATTTACTTCTTTAATTTGTAAATAAGTAAAGAATTAACATCTTTAACTAGTAAAGAAGTATACTTTAATAAAATAGTGTATTTTAGAGAATAAGCATGGCAAAGAATAACACAGGAACAAAATACCATGTATTTGAATTTTATTAAGAATTATAGGTGGAATCAGTTCTGATTTAACAGTAGAGTTAAATATTTTAAAAAGTCCCATCAACACAACAGAAATATAAGTTACCTTGTTGCTGACAAATGGAGTTTGTGCTTATTGCAAATACATGCAGAGAGAAAATTAGTCTTTTTTCCCCCTTCTGTCATAAGGACAAATTTATGTAAGCCTTATTTTTCTTCAAGCGTCCCAAAAATAAAATAAATCAGACTAAATCAACAACAGATTGGGAGTGGATGTACAGCATGGCATTTTATGAAGTGTTAGCCAATATATTTTACCACTTAAGCTCTAGAGAGGTTGAACTGCCCTGTAAATCTGAAATGCATTTATTAAAGTACTTGGCTGGCTGTGTATCAAGCACCGAGTCCTCCTACCGCCTTTTTCTTTGTTGTTGCTTTTTTAAAAACCATTTTCCAGTGAGAACCGAGATGTTCTTGGCTTATGTCCAAGCTAAAGGAAAAAAAGAAAAACAGAAATCCGGCTTTCACCACTTCTTTTGAAGTGGTAATTTCCAAAAAAATGTCTGAAGTCATAACTTGTTTATAAGTTTATAAGGCACGATGTTCTCTGTACAGTGACTCTCACCTGCAATTACCGTTTTATATTTGCTCACTTCAAAGATTGTAATTGTTTCTTTCCACTCCTGACCCAGAACGGGATTCCCTGAGATCATTCCTGGAGACAAATTGCAGGCTGCATGAATGTTCTTGAGGAACAGGTGGTTTTAATGAGTTTCTCTTCCTCTGAGAGGATTCCATCTCCCCGACAGGAAACTGTGCCACATCAGGCCTTGGTCACCAAAGGTTTCCTCTCGTAGCTTCACCGTAGTTGGGATGCATAGTACACTGCAAAACATTTGGTTTAACTTGAAAATGAAGCTATTTGCTACCTTGAAAATGCATTTCAAGTCAACAAGAAAATTGTTTTGGTTTTAACTCAGAAATTAAAGTTCATGAAGTTGTCTAAACATCGTTTTTAACCCTAACCCTAATCCTGACCCTAACCCTGACGTCCAGGGTTGTTATGGGGACATAAATGTTAGACAGACAACCATAAAATACAAAATAATGGAAATCAGAGCAACATAATAACAGCACAACACAACACAACAGACAAACCAGTAGTAGACGACAGTATTTGAATAATTGTATAATAAACTTTAATAACCCCTGATAGCTTCGAGCAACATAATACACCATGTTTTTAAGTTTCAATTTTTGCATAACTGAACTTTCTTCTTTCCCCTTCTATAATTTCCTGTTTATATGCTGGGCTTTTCTTTAGACCCACTTTCTGTCTCTGTCTGTATTGTGTTTGCATGTTCTACAGTTTCCTATTAATACACGAGTGACGCAAATTGAGATGGAAGTTGATTTGTTGCTTTGCAAATACAGAAACGGATCTTTTTCTGTTGCGTCTCTAAAACAGGTACGAGTCTGTAATAGAAGGTGAACTTTGCATATGTGGGTTTATATTCTACATATTACAGAAATGGGGCGACAGTCTGTCATCTACACTTTTAAAAGGTCAGATTAGGTGGGTGGAGTTTTCCCTCTGCACCTTGATAATGTTAGGTCCACCTTTAAAAATAACAAAATTAAGATTAGGATGAAAATGAACTAAAAAAAATGTTTCCCCTGAGCCCATTATGTGTTTCCTGTCTCTTGCCACACTGCATCCCAATTCCTCCTTACTAAGAGGAAAGTAAAAAAAGTCTAAATTAAATTTGAAGTTGCCATAGAATCAGGTAAAGCAAATATTTATTTACTTTTCTACTGGATCTCACTGGTCACAGATATTATTTTGTCCAACTTGGTCGTCATGATTGTTCCCCAATGTCTTCTAAATGAATTTTGAGGCCTTCGCAGGACAGCTGGATTTATACTGAAAACACATCACATACAGAAATGCAAAACTTTTCAGATCCTTAAAGGTTTCGGTAATTATATGACATAATATGAGAAACTTTAAAGCCCAATTCTGTAAGTGTGAGTGTCTTTATCTGGGATAAATCCTTAAAAGTAGAATTTGCAATGAAAAATTATAACATGGATTAGATCATATAGATTCTCATTAAAATTACACAAGTATTGTCTGAAGCGTACATCTTAAATATCTATTTTCCCTCTTCACAATCAACCTTAGTGTGAATCAGCTGCATATTTATCTTGGGTTTCAGTGTCTGCACAGGTTACATGTCACATTTTCAATGTAAAAATGGTTGGAAGAAAATGAGGTAAATTCCTTTTCTTAATTCCCACCTGAATGTACATTGACGTTCACACAGCTGGAGTCCAATCGTTACTAAGGAATGATTCAGACCTTTAAGGTTTAAAAGACCCTAAGCAGACATTCAGTTGATTAATAAAACCTGGAACCATTAAAAAATATTTCTTCAGATGTTCCAAAGTAGACCAGCTTTATTTAAAGTAATTCTGCTAATGTGTCACGCACCTTTAAACAACTGCATTCATAATGAGCGCTGGATGTCCTTCACCTTCTGCTCAGCCTTGACCGAACTGGAGTTGTTGTATGAAGAACAATGCAAAAGTCAGTGTGTTCTGCCAGCAAGCTGGACCTTGAGATACCAGAGAGTTTACAGAACCTTAGCGTGTCGGCTATCATGTTTCCTCCCTCTGAACCAAAAACAACGGCTGGCATCTGAGTGTTCCAGCTGAGGGAGCTCCCAGTCCCAAAGCCACGCAACAATCTGTCTCCCTGGACAGCCAGCTGTTTCCACCTCGTGATTCCAGCTCTCTGCCCCTTTAGATTATTTCCAATCTTGCAGCATAAATGATGCTGCTGCACTTTTCCTTTGCATATCCAGTATAATCTGCAGAAATGTGCTCCTTTCCCCTCATTAAGTTGCCTCACTGCACTTTATGAAACCTCTCACCACGAGCCGTACGCTCACTGAACCACACACAGCGTTTCTTCTTGCGTTATTTTAACACTCATGACCTACCAGCATTCCTGCATGATGAGATAAACTAAAAGACACTAGGAGCAATTTCCTCAAGTTTCTCACACCATGAGCCGAATATTAAATTTTTCCACGTGGGCAGAGGAACTGCTGTTGTCATTTTATTTTCATGATGAATAGTTAGGTCTAAAAGTATTAAATTGGCCCCAAAGGTAGGTCTGACTTTTAGACTTTAACTTTACATACCTGAGCAGTTGGTGCTCAGACCTGGTCAAGAAGGTCAAGAAGACCTTAGAGGTCTGGAAGGTCAGTACCACAACAGTAGAGCTTGAATGTATTTTAGTGCTGAGCTGTTGAGTGACGTCAAACTCATTTTTTGTTTTGGGCCAAATCAAGATCATGTATGCTCTTAAAGGGCCGGTTGTGCCAGAACGTATTGATAAAACATGTTCACAAACTCTTAAAATATCAATTAATTCTTAAAATTAAATATTATTATTGAGCATTTTTATTACTCGCTGTGTAGATCATGGACTATAATCTGCCATCAGTTAACACTGAGGGAGTTTGGTACAAGTAAGTAAGTTTTTGACAAATTGTGAGAAAGATCTGCAATAAACTCCCAATTATTAGTGCAAAAAAAGTGCAGGCATTTGTTGATTCTTTGTGAATTTCCATGATAATTCTCAAGAAACCAGCTTCTATGGCCGAAGAGCTTCTGCAGAAGGAAGAACTGGCCTCCTGATTTGTTATGCTGTGATCCAACAAATGTACTAAGCGGTTTCTGTTTTGGAGCTGAGCTTTAAAAAACATGCGCTACTATCACCAGTGCACTCTTGACCTCAGTGGTGTTGTTCTGTACTAGATGGGCTGGTTATCAACACTATAAGCTCAGTGTATTTGTGACAGGGCTGCATGGAAAGTGACGGCTCATCCCTCGGTGAATCAGCAGCTCTGTGTGTGTAACGTGTTTGAGACTGAAGTGTCTCCGCTGGGTTGTGATAGCTGTTTCTTAGCCAAACGTTTTGAGTAGAAAGAGGAAAGAAGTAAAACCAAACTCAATTTTTGCTATAAAATGTTGGTCCCAGCAGGACATCAGAGACGGTGTTGCCTGACTTTAATCTTCTCGGGTCTTATCTGGAGAGGTGGAGGTTGAAACACAACAGAACACCAGGAAGCTTTCCTGTAAAACACCCTCTTTGATAACCTGAGATATGCCGCTTTATTCATTTCTTCTGTTCTGTCTGATCCAACGCTGATCCAGGGCCTAATTTAGCTGTGAGTGCTGTAAACACAACATCGTTCCTTGTGGTCGATGCAGGATTAAGTGTTTTGGCTCTGGAGTTAGCGGCTTTCCAACTTTGTGTTCCAGCTTGTTGCTCCCCGTTGTGGAAAAACGGCTCTTCCCCCGATCACAGAGGGTCAAACATGACTTCATATCCCATTTAAATCAATGAAAGGCTGCTTGTGTGTTCCTAATCATAACTCCATGTGTGTTTCAGAGCATCGAGCGGGAAGAGCCAATAGAGGTCGACCCGGTGCCTGCACACGCTGGACAGGAGAACGGACATGCTAACGCATCAGGTGATTAAATGTCCAACAGGGACGTCACATTAAATAACTTCTTGGTTCTACGTGACAGATGGAGGAGGGTTTCTTCTGTCTTCACAGTTGTGAAATGTATCCAGTGAGGTAATTATTCTGGATTATTTATGTGTTTGAGTTGGTTTGCTGCTTAAACCTGTTCTTCTTTATTCTGAGGAGATGTAAATATGTCATCACCTTTAATCTGTTTTGAAATACTTCTATAGTCGGACATTAGTGACCCCTAACCCTGCTGAACTGGACTGTATGAGGATGTAGTAATTATTTGTGCTTTACATCATGTCAAAACACCTGGAGTTTGTTTTTGATGCTTTGAGAGGAACTTTCAGTCGGCTGAATTTATTATACAAACTACTTCTCAGTTCAACGCTCCTACGGTTGTAAACGGCATCAAGGAGGAGCATTTCTGGGATGAAGTGGTGAAGGTGGGGTATCGGAAAGAGCAGAAACTTCTTAAAGAGACAGAGCCCCAATTTACGTGCATTAAATTGTGAGGTCAACCTTCCTTTAAGTTATGTTTGACATACAGGTCTGAAAAAAATGAATTGTTCACTGCACTGCATTGAAAACGTCCTGGTTATTACAGCAAACATTGATTTCTGAACGTCCTGGTTATTACAGCAAACATTGATTTCTGAACCCTTCCTGAGTTAAAACATTAGTATTATTGTTTCTAAATGAACATGAATTTGTTTTCTTTGCTGTGTTTGAAGTCTGGAAGCACTGCATCTTTTTTGTTGTTTTGACCATTTCTCATTTTCTGCAAATAAATACTAAATTTTTACTTGGATTTTTAGAGACATGTCGTCAATAATTCATAGAATAAAAGAACAATGTAAAATCAAAGAACTGATCATTTTGCAGTGGTAGGATTTTTCTAACAACTGAAGGTAACATCGTAACTTGATTGTGCTATAAAATACATAACACTGCCCCTCTGAAGAAAACGTACTGAGTAAATATATTTTTTGTTTCCCCTAGTATGCATAACAGGTTAAATCATCAGTATTTGATGATTTAGTCTAATCACTGACTCACTTTTATCCGTTATCTTTTTCCAACAGAGCATTCGGTGTTGGTGCAGGGAAAGGTCTCCCTGCCCGCAGACGGCCCTCTTGAACACGCGGCGCCCGTCACGTTGCGGATGCCCCACCTTCCCATCACAGCCACAACCAAGACAGCTGAAATCAAGGCTTCCACCAATTCTCCCAGCAGCCCTGTTGGCTCCATGTCCTCCCCGTCCTCTGAGGCTTCACCCAGCGTCTCTCGTCCACAGCAGGCAGAGAGTTCTGCTCTTCAACCAGGTGTGTGAGATTATGATCCACTAAACGTGCTTTGAATATCCTGTTGAAAAATCTTCTGACCCCAAATTATTTTGGCCTCCGTGTTGCCAGCACCGATTGCCAAGACGTGGACCCCCACACCTGTCCGAACTCTGGGGTCTCCACATCACCAGGGTGAGAGGTTAACAGTGTTTATAAACGTTTATGAAAATATATCTTCTTACATATTTGATAATTTGTCTCTACTGTATGTAATTGATAATCGAGCTCCTCTACCTTCTCCCAGTGCTAAGTAGAAGCAACCAATCAGAGCCAGGAGGCGGGTCTTAGTGCTGTCAATCATCCCCGTTCCTCCTCTTGCTCTCTGCTACTACACAGTTTCTTCTTTCAGCAGAGTCCGTCATGAATGCTAAGGCTAGTTAGCATGATCACTGATGATGGCAGAGGGTTGTCCAGTAGCAGTGAGTTATTTCTCCATCACTATTTAGCAGTGCCTTCACTAGGTTGATTGACAGTGTAAAACCTTCCTCCTGGTTCTGATTGGTTGTTTCTGACTGGTGCATTTCTTCAGACGGTAATAGCAGCAGGGAGGAGGTGGAGGAGTTCGATCTTTTCATAGATTATCTGTCTCACGTAATAATTTAACAACATGGTGACAGTTATAAAGCACCTGAGCTGATTTTCTGATTGATGAATCTCTTCACCAGACAAGGCAAACTCAGCTCCTTCTAAGTCTGTGACCTACTCCGGGCTGCAGCACAATGACAGGTGAGTTGTGGCGAAGCAAAACTTCTGAGGACAAATGACGACTGTGTTACTTGATGCGACTTCAATGCATCTTGCAGAGACGAAGACAAAAACAACAACTGCAGTCAGGTAGGAGAGAGGAGGCGGGAGCTGGTGAGATCACAGACTCTCCCCCGTAACATCGGCGCTCAGGCTCGGAGATCTATATTCGAGAGATTAGACTCTGAAGTCAGTCACAGGTGAGAACAAAGCAGATCTGTGATGGTTTGTCTTTGAAACTTCTGTACTTGGACATCTCTCTCTTATGCGTCTTTTTTTTGTGTGTCTCTTGTGTGCAGTCGTCCTAAGCCAGCTGGGCTCAAGCGCTCTCAGAGTTTTGGTGTGTCGACCGCCAGCAGCATCAAGCAGATTCTCCTTGAATGGTGTCGTTCCAAGACCATAGGCTACCAGGTGAAACATCTTAGTTTGTGTAATGGTGTGGAATCTTCTTTAGTGATTTGAGGTTAGATTTAAAATGCTTAGAATCCAGTAATTAATTTTATATCCTGATTCATTTCTGGACTCTTGGAGTCGGACCTCATGCCAGCTCCTCCATGTGGTTCTGCTTTTGGTCACAGAAGTGTGGCAAAGCCCCGGCTCTCGCAGAGATTTAGCCGCCGCTGAGAGACGCCGGTTTGATTACTCGACATCTTACGCTTTGATTTAAGCCAAACTCCAGACGAATAAAGTGCAGCCTTTGCATGGAACGATTTCAAACTCTTGAAAGCGTCTGAGAGCAGTGAACGTCTGTTTAACCCATCATCATTATGGGCGAGACAGTGAGCGATGAGACAGGCTTTATGAAGCTACAACTGGCTGCCTGCTAGTTTTACAAGCTGGATAATTTTACTTTTAAATATTTGAGCGTTTCTCTGTCATGCTTAAATCTCCGTCTTCTTCCTGTTTGTTTCCCCGCAGAATATCGACATCCAGAACTTCTCGTCCAGTTGGAGCGATGGAATGGCTTTCTGCGCCCTCGTCCACTCCTTCTTTCCCACCGAGTTCGACTACAACGCTTTGTCAGCGGCCAATCGCAAACACAACTTTGAGCTGGCCTTTGGGACCGCAGAGTGAGTATGAAACTAAAATGCTTGTTTAACCTGACAGGAAATAGATGTATTCAGATATACAGTTAGCGGATTTGGTTCTGTTTTCCGTCACTGCGGGTTTGATGGGGGCCGAGGTTTAGAAACAGAGGATGAAGAATTTCATTAAGTTTGAGTAAAGATGAACAGATTTAACTTTAATCTGAACACTGAATCCTCAGAGATAAATAAATATTGTTAGAATATGGCCTTCACTTTTCGTGGTGCTTGCTTTGAAGCACAAGCAGTTTGAGGGGCATCACAGCTTTATAGTCACTGATTAATATAGAAACTGCTGACATTTCAGCTCCATAAATTTCCATTTAAGGACTAAATAAAAACTTACATAAATACTTAGATGAAAACAGGAGTATCCTACTAAAGCCAGTCACGGTTTGACCTGCGCTTTGGAACTATTTGTGTTTCTTAGGGTTATTGTCTTCACATAGTTAAATATGAAACAAGCCTTAAAGCAGACATTACTATGCAAAATTCACTGCTTCCCACGTTTTTATACTGCCATTTATGTCTCTATTGTTTCTGAAAACAGTCCAAGCACAGCCAGTAGTGGCAGACTCTCTGTAATGAAGTGATTTAAACCCAGACGTTTTTTTGTTTTTTTTCTCAAGTTGTTGTGTTTCACCATGAATGACTGCAGCTGTTTAAAAACAACTTTTTCCTGCACCTTTGGAAGGACGGTTAGCTTGGACACAGGCATAACATTTTAAGGCAGGTTTTTGCAGCAAAGGTTGTGCAGCAGCATGTTTGAAGTGCTGCTAGAAGTTAAACAGCTGTTGATAACCAAGAACGCCGAGAACTGAGAAAAAATGTCTGACTTTACACAGGGTCAAACAACCCTTCCCAGATTAACAGGGAAGATTAACAAAAACTGGTTATGAAAAAGTGAAACAGGTAAAGCTGTTTATGACATTCTGCATTAGATGTAGATGTTCTAACTTTACTCTCAAAATTAGTCCCTGGAGGGTATTTAGTTTGGAGCAGCAATTATTATGCATGTCATGCAATTGGTCTTAAAAAAACATTCAAAGAACAAACACATCTCCATTTTGCTGTAAAATTATAAAATGCTATCAAATCTAAACATCAGAGTAGAACAATTTAAGTTTTATTTATTTATTTTACATCTTGATTATGGCATAAAAGGGTCTCCTTTGTGTTAGATATCATTTTTTCTTCTTATATCTGGCAAAAGGTGTGCATTCCTTCTGTCTGACTCCATGACATCTTAAATCCCTGCCTATTGTGGCAGCACACAAACATGCTGCAAGCTGTAGACCCTGCAGCACAATCACACATATAGATCAGGGCTTAGAGGCACCAGTATCAGTAATGGGAATTATTTATTCTTCGACTGCTGCTGAATTTATGAAATATTTCCCTGTTCTATTGTGTTGTAGCCTTGATCTTTAATGTGCTTTATTGAGATTATATGTGGTAGGCCAATGTAAAGTAGTTGTGAAGCGAAAAGCACAGCCAGACCAGGGTCTGCAGCTTTTACAATCTCAAAAGCAACTTTTACTCCCAGACCAGCAAAATAAAACTTGTTTCGAGCCACAAATGTCACACAACGTTTTGAAGAAAAAGATAATAATAATAATAATAATAATAATAATAATAATAATAATAATAATAATAATAATAATAATAATAATA